>WMED01017664.1:0-12934 GCA_019650415.1 Pipa parva | reverse complement strand
AGTGGTGGAACTTGCACTATTGGTGACTGACTAAATACTTTTTTTCTCCACTGTAAATGTCAAATTCATATCATTCAAAAAAATTTAATATTTTTTTCTTTATCGTGGTGTTGTGCATTAGTATAATCAGATGTTTCATTTGCCCATTTATACTGTTAAACAATCATCATTTACTGGTTTATTGCAGTTAGAATAATGAAGGCATGCATGTACTGTTAGTAACTGCTATGGAGTAAGGGGTTGTGGGTAAATGTTGTCTGTGGTGTTATATAACCCTCTATATGCATATATAAAAGCCATGAAAAACATGAAGCATTGTATATAGTAAGCTGCACAAAATAAGCAGATTGTAAACCATACAGCACATTAATTAGAGGTTTTTCCATAACTATGAGAAAATGCTTATGTTAACAATTTTGTGGCTTTACTCTTGGCAGAAATTGCTAGCAGTTAAAAGAACAGTAATGCCAAAAATTTAAAATGCTTTAAACGCATTTGTCATTACTATATATTTAATTTGTGCTTCCAAACGTTCTAAATTGAGTATAGAAATATACAGTATATGAGAATTACAGTTGTATATTGGGAACATAATGGCCTGAAAGGATGGGGATGGAATATTTGGGGGAGGGGGGTGCAGGGCTTTGAACACAAGATCAGGAAATAGAGATAATGGATATTGGATAAAATATATGAAAACCAAAGGTGAGGTCTGCCTATTAGAGTGGAGGATCAGCAGGAAGGCTAATGTTGTTGGAAGAGGGGATAGTAAAGAGAGAACCCGAAAACCCATAAAGTAAATAATATTTGAATAGGGGTAGAAACCCGTGGCTCAGTAATGACATACATTCTGCTGTGGCTTTTAGAACAAATGACCGGACTTCTTTCCCATAAAAATATGTTTGTGTTTTGTGGAGATTAAGGCCTGTATGTTATATGGAACCTGATTAACAACAAGATGAATGCAGCACAGGTTGATTCTGCAACAAGTGAATAGAATCTGTACTGTGCAATCTTCACACAGTCTATATAAAAGGGTCTCTGTCCTGTATCTCTCATCTTTACTGTAGTTGGTGGTCTGAGTAGACAAGGCCATCAATTGCATATGCATAATATGAGAGCTAATACATCTGAATAGGATTAGTCTTAGAGTTTTTTCCAAACCAATTGAAAGGCGAACTATAGCTTGTTTATACTGGGGTGATTCTTTAAGGGGGTGGCAGGGAAATACTTGCTGTACAGATAGAGGTTTTATGTTCCAGCGCTGACTCATTCTCTCTATAAGAAGCCAATTTCTTCTGCTCTGCACAACGAGCTCTATTTTTTTTTTTTTTTAAAGAACTCTAATGCCTAAAAATGAAAATGCCTTAAATGCATTTATAGTTACTATTTATTACATTTGTATTCCAGAAAATTCTAAATTGTGTAGAAAATTAAAATTTGTTTAAAATAAATTTAGCTAATTGTTCTTGGAATTAAGCAGAACATTTTTGTATGTTTAGGGTCGCTCTATCCTACTTTGCATGTTCGTATTCACGTGTGTGTGTTTGTATATATGTGATTTTTTTTTCTTTTTGCTTTGCAGAAGGTGAAGACAATATTGATGAAGATATGGAAGATGACAGGCCATTAAACTCCCTATCCAAACGTCAGCAACCTGATCTTCTGAAGATGGTACCGTCAAGCGCAGCAGCCCACAATCACCATTCCACAGTTCTGCCTCAGCATATTTCCATTCAACAGAAAGTCCCTTCACCCCACCCACAGCCTCAGATCTCCAACCAAGCACTGGTTCCATCTCAGGCCATGGTTCCTGCACAGACTCATATAGTGGCTGCTTCTACAGTGCAGTCTACCGTGATAGCTCACACGGCCACTACTCATGCGTCCGTCATTCAGACTCTTAATCATGTCATCCCGGGGCCGCAGACCAAGCACATTGCTCATATTGCACCTTCCACGTCAAGCCCTGTACAGCTAACCACTGCTGCTCAGCCAATTGGCCACATCACTGTGCACCCAGCCACCATAAATCACATGACCCATCTAGGCCAGCAGTTACCCATTTATCCCCAGCCTGTTGCAGTAAGTCAACCTATGGTGAGCCACATTGCTCACACCATCTCTCACCCGCAAGTTAATGGAACCACAAACCTTGGTCAGCCGGCTGTCATGACAAAGCCAACTGTGGGGACCCAAGTGGTCCACCATCCCCAGTTAGTTGGGCAAACAGTTCTAAACCCTGTGACTATGGTAACTATGCCATCATTCCCTGTCAGCACTTTGAAGTTAGCCTAGACACTTAAATAAATAAAAGTAAGAATTAATTAAGTAAATAAGTTATCCAGTGGGCAGCGTCTCCTGATACTCCATACATTCCTACCAAGTCATGTTCCAAGGAAAAGAAGCGCAGATACTCTGTATACAGGGTCTTAATCCACTCTGTCATTGGCTTTTGGGGGAAAAAAAGCTCATTTCCTAAGCCTCCTTCTATACAAAAACAGTAAAGGGCGCTGGAATTTTATTGTTCTTCATTGTATCTGTGACAGCCACTCACAGTGACTTCTCATTTTCTTCTCGTAATCAGTGAATATAATATGGAATGTTTATTTCTACCTTTTACCCAATTTAAACTTTTAATTTTATTATTTTTGTTTTTATTATTATTTTGTTTTTTTTTTTGTTTTGTTTTTTTTTTAAGATGTTGCTTTGTAGAATACAAATTTGATGACCTCCTATTGAAATAAGGCATGAAGTGGGTAATGTAAGCATAGTGTTGTTGAACATCTTTATAACCATGACAGCTGCAGGGAACACTTACTAATAAAAGCAAACATTATCACCCTTTGGTTTTGGTAGCCTAAGCAAAGAGTGGATATTGGCATGTTCATGATTAACACGATTTCTTTGCTGCCGCAAAAGTCAATAAAAAAAAAATATACATATATATAATGGCATTTGTGGTAGTAAATGGAATATACAGATACGTGGTTTGGTGGACCAGTGCATTATTTTTATTATATATTAATATATGGAAAGGATGAACATATTGACTCAAAAATTTGTATGTGTACTTTGCTAGTATATTAGTAGGATGAGATATTATATTTTTTTTTGTAATAGGTTGGATCCAATGGCTTACACATGTGTATAATTAGTCTGAACCGTATGGGGAATCGTATCCCATACTATAATTCCTAAATAGTATGAACATGCAACTTACATATATGGCAGAAAGTTAAGAATATATGTTTTTTTATTTTTGTTATCATCAAACTTTCTAAAAGACCTGCATTGTACCGAAGTACGAAGCCACTGCTCACCTTTGCGCATAACTTCTTCCACCAACACCATCCTATCTGGCAACTCCACACTATTATCAGTCAGAATTGCCATGTTCACTGTAAACCATCAACACAACAGGAGGTGAAAGAGTCCATGTCCTTGGATAGATTGTGTGAAAAACAAAGTGTATTAAATATCCATGAAGCTGTAGTGAGGATGAGCTCAAGGTTTATATCATTTTATGTGGTTACATTTGTATCAAAGATCCCTGTGAAGGTGTAAATGATACACAGTTTACAAAGGTTAGATGTGATATTGGGCTCGTTAATACATTTTATTGATGTAAGTAAAACAACGAACACAAAAACGTAATTGGGCAGAGTAATATATTTGATTAACTCTAAAATGTTGTCAGCATGTTCCAACATTAATACTACAGTTTACCTTTTAAATACTAGGCAGCCTTCTAGTATTAAATTGGCTGGACCCTTCATGCCTAATAACATGGCTGCTAATTTTTTAAAATATGTTATATTGCCCGATCCTTTACACTTTTTGCTGATATTAGGAAGTATTTCTTTAAATAGTGGTATCATGAATGGGGCAATATGGTCCACAACACTGTATATTGCAGTACATTGCAAATAAGATAAACATAATTGAAGACTGAGGGGAAAATTCATTCAGAAAAATTGGTGCCAACTTGTACTGCTATTGAAACAAAATAATCGGATGCTTACGTTTTCATTACAGGTAAACTGATCAAAGCTCATTTCTGATTGGTTACTGTAAATTATAACACTAGTTTGCACCTATTGTCTGACTTTAAATTTCCCCCTGAGATTCATTCTGATATTATTAGACTAAAGTCTGTGAAATCAACATAAACTACAAGCACTGAAAATTTCTCTTTTAAAGTGGAAGACTTATACCATTACATTTTTCTATTTTTTTTTAATTTATTGTTTCTTATATATTATTAAACACAATTTTTTTAAAAAAAAAAACTGGTCTAATGATAGTTGTATCTGAATTTTTAATTATCTTTGATAAAATTGTTTCTTGTTACGCCAACAGTGCTTGCTTACAGTGCATCTACAACTTTTTTAAACAAATTGTTTGCAAGCTATATCAAGATGCGCACTGTAGGAATATACACTTCCTTTCCGGTTCTACAGGCGTCTACAAACAGTGAAGTTATAGCAGATAGTACTATCTGAATCTAAAAGTATATATTGTTGGACACTAACCGTCTCGGTTATCCTGCAAATTTTTTATTTAAAAAAGTCACATTTTTCCCATCATATATTTACAAAATGCATATTAAAAAAAAATTGAGTAATATGCATATAGCAAATTACTGCTTTCTAGAAATATGTCTTTTCATTTCTGTCCCCTTATGAAACATAAATGAATGGCTTCAAACAGAAGCCAAAAACCTTTTCAGCCCCAGCATGAGCCATACTCAAGTAGTACTTGTATTCTCTTGAATGTATCTGTTTAAACTGAAGCACTATTAATTAACTTAATTTGATGTACCCTTGTTATATTTTACTTGTATTGTTTAATGCACTTTTCCCTTGTTTGTATTGTACTTGTATCACTGAATTGTACAGCGCTGCGTAAATTTGTGGCGCTTTATAAATAAAATTATACATACATACATACTATTCTGTGGAGCATAGTTGTTGATCATTGGTAATGTAACATTAGCAGTATACATGCCGCTGCACGTTACCAATATCCTTTACTGTCCAGATACTTATCTGCTGAAGTCAACTTTCTAGTACTTCTCTTTTCTCTGCAGTTGTATGTGCGCGTTCACATGCACGCATACATATATGGTATATTTATATTTTATTCTAATAACTGTATGAATGAGTAACATTTCATTCCTTTCACTACTGAATCAGAATTTTTCATTTTATATATCTTACTTATAAAAGGGACTGGTTTCTGAAATTCACAACTTTGAAAGGGGAAGTAAAGTTCAGCTGTTGCCTTCTGAATTCTCTGTTCCCTTACCAGTGGTCCAGGCATGCTAATCCTTGATTCAGTTATAACTATTTCTTAAAAATGAAAAAAAAAAAAAAGTTTGTATCATTTGTCCTTGCAACAAGCATCCATTTGTTTGAAAATTGGACAGCTGACAACAACTTTAATAATTTTTTAAAGGTTTAAGATTTGCCCTGGGTGAAGGTTTCTCCAGGAGTATATGAGAATTATATTGCTTTGGCATATTAAAATCTAAAAAATAGTTTTTGACTTTTCATCCCATTTAATGTTAAAAGAGAACATATACATGTAGTTTGACACCAAACTAATGCAATAGTTCTTTATTGTATGTGTCTTTAAGCATTTAAACAGTTTTGGCCTGTGTATATGTATATTTTTATTTATTAAGCACCACTAGGTTCGCAGCGCTGTACAATCCAACAATACAGTTATAATACAGACATGGGGAAAGTGCGTAACAAATTACAAGCCTATAATTAAAATAATACATCGCTCTAAGTGCCAGGCCATGATTGAAACAAGAAGATGGAGGTACCTGCCCCATAGAGCTTACAATCCAAATAGGTGGAAGACTTACATAAACAGGGAGGGTAACAAGTGCAGTAGCATAAAATGTCAGTTCATTAGGCTATAGGTGCCAGTTAAATAATAAAATAAATAAAACATTTTAAATAGTTGCTTAAAGATAAAATACCAGATATCATCTCAGGTGTATAGTGACTCCATAAGTAAGAGTCATTCTTCCAGGTCCATGTGCTGCTGTACTGATCCTCCTGTGCTTTTATTGGTTATATTATGAAATTATACACAGTTGCTTTTAATCAATAATAAAATAAGCACTTTTGCTTCTTAATATATGTGAGTTAAGGCTAGCTGGTCTTCATGAGATCAAGCCAAAGTTCTCCAAAAAGCGTTTATTATGCTGCAGATGTATTTTAAGTAATATTAAATTTAGACTTTTTTGTTTCATTCTTTTTTCTAAACCGTTTTTGTTTTTTAAAGTTATTTAAAGCACAGCTAAAAGCGTAAAGAGGAAACTGATGTTATTTTAGTAAGTCACCATTAGGTCAACCTATAGAAAATGCAGTTTAGTATCAAACAACACCTAAATTTTAGCTTGCAAACAATGTAATATTTTTTGTGACCAGTCGTGCTTTTTTATGAGCCAGTTAAATCTTTGTGTTCAATATTTGAAAGCAGTAAATATCTTATCTTATAGAAAGGGTTTAGGTTAGGGACACAAAAGCACTTTAGAACGCTGGTAAGATGCTACATGTGGTTGCAAACTAGTGGCAGAATGCCCTGGGCAGGAGGTATTCTAATGTTAGATACTATTCTTTTTAATGAACAAATTCCATTAATAGAACATTTTTGGCTCAGTGGTGTGGTTGGGGGTGGGGGCATTGTAGCTAGTTAACACCACTAAATAATGTTCTCATATTTTGCCTACAAGAAAACCGTAAGATCCTAATTCCATCTCCTCTTTCTCTCTATATTAACTTTTAAAGTAACCAAGCCTCTAGGTAACATAGTTGGAGAGGTCTTTACTGCTAATCCAGTCACTAATCTTTGATTCATGAAAGTGTAGTAGGGGACACTGCTTCTGTTCATTAGAATGATCATATGTTCTACTGTTTTATTATTTGTGGTTGAATAAATATGTTCTTGTCAAAATAACTAGGTGCTGTATGGATGGTGCTGGGGAATAATCATAGGCAGTTTAAAGGACTCTCTCTTAAGATCTCAGGTTGTCGGAAAGGTTTATTTTTACAGTTAACCTGTTTATTTGCGCCAGAAGTGCATTTAGCCAGTGTGTCACCTACTGCACTTAAATTGAATTCTTCATCTCAATTTTTATTTTTGCATTTATGGCCACATTACACAGTACCTTAACTTCTTTAAGTGAACAGCAACACCAAAAAATAAAAATGCCTTAAATGCATTTATAGTTAATGTATATTCATTCTCTGCATCCAAAAATTTCTAAATAGTCTATAAAGTATGATATTTAGCTTTAAAAGGGATGTATTATCTAAAGCACCATAGAAACAAAGGGCCTGAGTGAGGTCTATTTAACAACATGGCTGCTATCAGCAAAGATAAACACAAATAAAGCAATAGCATTCATGAATTTGACTTCAAGTGATTTTTACAAGTGCTGTATTTGAACAACTGCTGTGCCAATCCAAACATGATTTTTTTTGTTTGTTTTTTTTTTTTGGGTGTTACTGGTCCTTTAATACCTAGATATTACTCTCATTTGTGACTTTTTGTTACAGCATGTTTGTATATCCTGGCTACCATTCTCATGGCATAAGGTGCTGCATGCATGTTATGAATGACTTGACATTTAATATGACAATCATGTAACTGCTTAACCACCTTATGTTATAGCCTATGCGGTAGGAGACAAATATTATCTGGATATTCCATTGGCTAGTAATTCTAAATTCTTTCTTATTGCCAGAAAGATATCCACCTTACAACTTTTCATGTCATTTGGAATTAATCAATGAGAGAAAATGTGTCCATCCTTTCTGTGTCATTTAAATGTCCACTTTACCAGTTTTCACTCTAGTTGTATTTGGCATCTGATAATTTAATGCTCAATTCAGTACCACATGTGTTAATCAGTAAGTTGCTGTTTAGTTCTTTAATCAGCATTTTTAACATTTTACTCCAAAATTGTAGATTTTTTTTTTTGTATTCATTGAAAGCTATATTATCCATTTACATATATGTGTATGTAAAAAGTATACATGTGTATGTAAAAGTAAAGGTTATTTATTTATAGGTGTAATTATATTTTGTTAAACATTCCTTTGCATCATTGTTACAGAATACAATCACTGTGATTTTTACTCTAATGATATTCAAAAAAAAAAAAATTACGGTTGATAAAATAGGAGGATAAATGTTTTTGGGGTGGGCACCAGGGTAATCACTGCTATGAATTTACCAACGATTCATTTTCCACTGTCTGTTTGAGGATCTAATTGTGCTTACTTACACAAAAAAAAGAATATTTATTTAATGAAATTTCCATTTATTTTGCCTTTTTTCCCCCCACTGATATGGTCTTTTCTTATTTCTTTATGTCTGAGGTCCATAATGAATGACTGATGATAATTTATTAAAGTGGGAGACTAAAATATACCCATTACCAATATATCTTGTTAGTTCTTTATATAGTACTGCTGGATTAATTGGCTAGCATTATGCTTGTATTATTTTATAATTATTTAACCTCCTTTGAATTTAAATCCACGTCTAACATAGTGACCAAGTTACCTTCCACAATGCCTATTTGTAGCTATAGGTAGCAGCTCTGATTCTTCACATGTGTCAAAGATTTTATTGGACCCAGAGAGAAAAAGAGGAGATGAATAATGTAGATACTACCAAGGCTTTACAGTAAGGACTATGCTGATGTGAGAGAGGAGGCTCCTCTTAAGTCAGCAATATACTCTATGGTAGAAGTTGGCAATAATTTCTCACTTACACAATCATCAAGGGGAACTCACAGAAGTGCCTGTATCATTCTGAGCCAATTCACAAAATGATATGGATTTTGCTGCTTTAAATTCACAGTTTGAGGAGTAATAAGTAGTTCATAGGAAGCATTGCCAGAGAATTAAGAAAATGCTGACAAGTAGTTGAGTTTGCTTACTCTGCTAATATGAAATTAGAGATCCTGACATTCAATTTTTATTTTATTTTTTTGGGATCTGATAAGATGTACAGGAGTGATCCTAACAAATATGCTACTTTTTATGAAAAGCAATACAAAATAAAAATGATCCAAAGGTATTTATACCCACTGTATACTTAAACTGCACCTGTCACCTGAAAACTAATACTAAATTAGGTTCTACTAATGAAAAACTTTTAAAAAAAAAATATATCTGTATTTTAAAAATGAACCTTTTTAAAGTGTTTCTTGCTGTCCTTTTCCCTGTCAAACTGACTTTTCTTTCTTGAATTTGGTTGGCCAAGGCTAAATGATGATTGACATTATAGCTCATCCAATCAGATCCCTGCTAGATTGTGATTTAAGGGATCTGATTGGAAGAGCTATAATGTCAATCATAATTTAGCCCCACCCAACCAGGAAAAAAAAGTCGGGCCGATAGGGAAGATGACAGAGAGAAATGCTGTATAAAGGTACATTTTTAAATACATATTTATTTACAAAACAATTATTTCATTACAGTACAAATAAAATAGTATTAGAGTTTTGAGGTGACGGGTACAGGCGAGGTAACGATTTTTAGCTTCAAAAATAACATTTTCTGCATTGCAAATTTTAGATTTTTTTTCATTAATGCCAAGGTGCTCTTTTTTCCTTAATTCCTACTTTTTCAGCTGGCAGTGGTAGAATATATTTTAAATCTACTTGCACTTTAATGGCACCTAAGGAAATTTAGGTTAAATATATCAAGCGACAGTAGTGTTAAGTAATATTACTACAAGTTTGCACAACCTAGTATTTAAAAAATGCCCACAATGTTACATCAGTCTTAAAAAAAAGAAAATTGTGACATTTTTACACAAATTGGTTGTGAAGGTAAAAAAAAGTATCGGTATTATTTTTAACAAATGCAAAGGTAAATTTGACATCTGAGAGCAGGATAAATACATTTTTCTTGTGAAAACACTGTCCAGAAAAAAAAAAAGGACAATTAAAAACATAACAAGTTTGCAGAAATTAAAAGGTTTGAGAAAAACTTGAAAAAAAAATGTTTTTAATGGAGTACCTATCATATTTCCATTCCCCCTAAGAAGTTTACATTCACTGGTGTCTTCCACCTTAAACACGAGTGATCAGTGTTTAAAATTAGTCATTACAAAAAGTTCTCCAGCCATCACAAATAGTTTTTGAACAGATTAAAACTTATTCTACTTTCCAATTTAAAAATACACTTCTTATTTCTGCTTTCGCCTAGTGTAGGCTTGGAGCCTCCATTTTAAATTCTGAATGTAGTCCAAAAATTGAATGACTAAATGTTTTTCTTAAAGTTTTTTTATTTTTATTTTTTTTTTAGTTTCTTCCTAAATCTTTAGTGCCTGTAACTCATAGCAACAAAATAAATTCACATAAAAGACGAAAGAAAGCAATAGAATAACAAATTGACCATAGATGCAACTTGCACACAAATGTCAAAGTTATTAATAAATGCACTAATGCATTCAGTTCATACAGATTTATTAAAGGTTGAAAAAAATACATTTAATTTGAGTGTCTGATTTTTGTTCTGGTTAAGGTAATCGTAATTATTAATATTTTCTGTGAAGGTTCTATATTTTTTGAAGTAAGTAAATGGATAATACACACAATTCCATTATGTTGTAATCCCATTGAACTGTTTACATAAAATCAAATAGTGCCGTTTTATATTTTAAAACTAGTTTTAATTGCATCTACTTCAGATAGCACTTTTCTTCTTTCTGTTCTACTTAAAGCTATTTAGTTACAATGAAGACATTTCAATTACAAACATCAGAGGAATTTGTCAACAGCCGATTAGGTTGGCTTTCATTATGATGGTTTCCCTGTACCAGTGATGCCCAACCTTTTTTGGCCTGGGGGGCCATATAAATTTGTGACAGGTGTCACGGGCTGCTTCAAAGTCGCGACAAATTTTAAAGTTATAACTGCAACAATTTTATATAGTAAAGTTGCGACTGCGACAATATTTTTATCTGTTCTCAAATAAAGTTTTCCCTGTACCCGTGTACTGCCTTCTCTTTGGTGCAGCTCAGTATAATGCAGCTATCTGCCTGCCTGCCACTGGAGCTCCTGGGATATGCGACTTCGTAGGTTGTGGTCCTGCTGCTCCTTGTCTTTGTGCCCACTTCCCGGAAGTCTCCTGCTGCCGGAGCTCCTGGACTATGGTGGTGCAGAGCTGAGGTATAATGCGGCTGTCTTCTCGCCTCCCCGAAGTTTCCTTTATTTAGTTAAAGTCAAAAATTCCAGGAGCTCCGGTGGCAGGAGACTTCAGGTGCGGGCATTATACTCAGCTCCATGCCGACGCGGGCCGTAGGTTGTGCACCACTGCCCTATACTACTGAGTGCAAACTGCGGCTTGGTTGCTATAGAGTACAAAACCTCAGTATAGATTTCCACTGTTGATGAATTACCATTTATGGTTTTTTTTATGCATGTGTGTTTTATATATACAGTGTATATATATACATATTATATATAATAACCAATAGAATTTGGCTTTTAATATTCTAACTCCCAACCTCCCATACCAGTAAATGCTAACAACTCATTAGTTGCTATGGGTTAATAGATCCTGCAAAAATTCTCCCTGTTGTTGAGCAGTAATAGGCCTAAAAGTAAGGATATGCTGGGGGACGGGTATTTTTCGGCAGTAGCAAACCACCTCTGACAATGTCCCAATTACCTTTAATGGTAAACACAAGTGAATTTCTCAAAATTTTCAGAATAGGTTGCTTATAGCTTGAAATCATTTGTCAACAAGTTTTAAACAGTATGTGTTAGTTTCCATTAACACAAATGGAGAGTCATTTAAGACAAGGTACTCAGACATAAAAACTGCCACCTAGAGCAGGTGTCTGCAAACTTAGAAGAGTAGGGTGCCATTTTGCTCCCTCCTCTAGTGGCGAAAAGAGTTTTTGAGCTGCAAAGGGGGAGGAGCACAATGTGATATGACCTGGCAATGTCCAATAAGAAGAAGTGCTGACGGTCATGGGCGGGGCTAGGGAGATGTGCTCCGAGCCACGACAAGGCGGCTGCGGCTAAAGAGTGACATGTTCAAGGAGCATAGGGGAGAGTGCTGTGCTATCCAAACCATAAAGACTGCTAATCCTAAAGTTCAAGAACTGTGTTTCTGCCAGGAATAAAGTAGCAACAGTGCCAGAAAACACATCGCCCAACACAAACATAAAATGCAATTTTTTTCTTTAAAATCTGAAGAAGTCACTTTTTTTCCAATTCTATAGTAGTTTCTACCGGGGTAGGGGTAGGCAGCATAAGTAGTCACCTAGGATGTTGCCTATACTGCTGGGAGAGAGGGGGGGGGTGCCCAGCAGCACAGTGCAGGATAGCACAGCACTCTCCCCTATGCTCCCTCAACCCTGGCTCATCTCAGAACTGCTGTAGCACAGCACTCTTTCCCCAAGCATGTCACTTCCTGTGAGCTGCCCACACGATGGGACATGTACGGGAAGCACAGGGGAGAGAGTGCTGTGATACAGCAGAGGTGAGGTGAGCTGGTGCTGGGGAAGTGAGGGAGGGCACCATGAAACCTTATTCTATTCCTGCTATCTACAATTTATATGGTAGGATCTTCATACTGTACCATAATACAATACATAAATAGTCAAACAGGTTGTAGCTAACCTAGAACTGTAATAGGTGATTGTGCTTCTGAGGTTGCAGAACAAAAAACTCCCAGAATACTGCAACCAATAAACTGATTGAGGGAGGCTATTGAAGATTACTTACTTGATCTGGTAGTAGTCAAACGTAGTAACCATGCAAGGAAGAAGTTGGAGTAGCTGCTGTACTTTCACCTATATACAGTAGTTCTACACCCTAACATATAAGCTACAGTCATGGCCAAAAGTTTTGAGAATGACACAAATGTTAATTTTTACAAAG
>WMED01017663.1:0-12934 GCA_019650415.1 Pipa parva | reverse complement strand
GGGGAGGGAGGAAAAGAGAAGCACTGTAACAGTGAGGCTTACAGCACACTGAGCTGGGCTGGGCAGGAGGTAGTGGGAGGGGGACGAGCACCACATTTGTGCCCCCCTCCTGCAGCTGCCTCTACAGGTAGTGCCGGCCCGGCAATGGGGGCCGGGTAAATGGCCTCAGGGGGCCGCACCCGGCCCGCGGGCCGCAGTTTGGGGACCTCTGGTTTACTACATTAGGTAGAATGGGTTTAAGTAAAATATAAAAACACAGGACATTTTTTCAGCAGGATGGGCTAAGCAATTTTTCTTTGCACTCATTATTTCCTTGTCAAGTGTATGAAATGTTGTTTACTGAAGTCTATAATGAGTGACAATAACAAATGCTCATTTTTTTTTTTCCTTTCGGGTTTCAAATGCCATTTTCTAGCCTGAGATTCTCCTGTTTCTTGCTGCATATTTACCAGTTTTATGTTGAACAGGTGTTGTGATCATTTCATCTTGCTTTATGGCTATGGGACGTTGTAACAGAGAACAGAAATGAAGCATTTTAACTCGGAACAGAGGCGTGATTTATACCCAGCAATCACTGCAACATTTTCTGGTACACTAGTAATAGTCATATTCACTGGCAATTGCAGGTGTCAGTACTGCACCCCATACCATGTTACCCAACAGTGCAGACAGTTAAAGGGGACATTAAGCTTTAAAAACAAATATTTTAAGTAAAACTACATTTTAATGACTAAATGTATTAAACTCGGAAAGACCGCTCTCGGTCTCTCTGAGATTACAGAGCAAGATCTCGTTTTTTTTTTATGAAAAGGTAGCCATATTACTAATGCCTACCTTTCCATCGAAAAATGTAAAAAATAAATAAAAAATTGAAATTGTAAAACTCGATCTCGAAAAACAATATCTCACGAGAACAATGCGAGATCTCACTCGGTAAACAGAGTTTAATAAATTTCGTCATTAAAATTCATTGTATTTATACCGGTTCCCCCCAATGCCAGAAATCTCATTGCGCTTTTCGGGCAGCAGGTGGAATAGATGAAGATAATGTGTCAAAAACAGCAGAGCATTCCCAGCACTTTTACACTGGTGAATTAAGACCAGATGGTATCCCCACAATATATAAAGCAAGTACTTTCCATAGAGTAATAAAGTATTCCACAGTATTCCTACTCAAGGCAAACACCAAAAGCTTGTGTGTTTTATAGAGTACTTTTTAGAGATTTTGTTCTGATATGTTTAATAATATAATATACGTTGTATCTTTTGTAGTTAGGTTCTGTTTTTATTCCTGTTTAATGGGGATTTATATACTTGCATTCTTAGGAATCTTTGGTAAAGTGAATTTTAATATCACATGGATCTGCAAGGAAAACACTGGGATTTTCTTTTATCTTTATGAATAAAAAGCCACAGCACAGAGAAATAACAGAAATATGTATTTTTTGGACCATAAATTGCATTTTTTTTCAGTGAGTTTTATGGTCCAAATATTATCCAAAATAAAATGAATAAGCTCACTGAGCAAACTGGGGCTTATTGATAAAAGTCTAAAAAGTTTTGAGAAGTTCAAATTCACATTTATTCACCACTTCCCAACCTTTCCATATTCAGTAAACTCTGCGATGGCAAATTCACATTTATTCACCACTTCCCAACCTTTCCATATTCAGTAAACTACGGAGATGGTAAATTCACATTTATTCGCCACTTCTCAACCTTTCCATATTCAGTAAACTACGGCGTGCTGCTGGCAGGATCCTATATTACAGTGTGTTTACTGGGATTGAAAAGGTTTGTAATGGTGGGAAACTGGGAGCTGCAGAGAACTAAACTACTGTATTATTGCTTGTTTTCTAAGCTAACATAAGACAATATCAGTTTCCCAACATGGCCAGTCTGAGTGCACTGGAGAGATTCCTGAATAAGTAACAGAAAGCTATAAACAGTATAAGTAACAGAGGACCCCCTCCCAAGGGTCTGCAAGCCACCACTGCCCTAAGGCTGACCTTGTGACTGCTGTCCAGTATCCATCAGTGATCCCCTGGTCAAGTCTAAGACTGTTATTCTTCAGTTTCTGACTCTTACACCTGGGCAAAGCCAACACAAACATCTATATACAGCTCAGCATTATGGCTGTTCATGTACTAATGATTTAGTAGGATATTTTATGACTCCAAAGCATTACAAAGTTATCTCAGAGCTTGAGGCATGAAACATAGCGAGGTTAATTCCCCTACCCACATCTACAAAGAACAGACACATGACTCAAAACCAAATTCCCTTTCTATTTATAAAGGGAACCGGTTTTCCATAACCTGCCAGAAAACACTAGTGACGTGTACTGGCGCAGATCTGGACTGTGCTTGAAAGAAATACAGATTGTAAGCTACACTGCTATTTCGAGGGATTTGTAAGTGATAGGGGTGATTTTAACAGTGGGAGAGAGTCATCTTTATAACAATATTAAATTAAGAGTCTGAGATAACTAAACTAACAAGCTTACACTACTACCCATTTTTTTAGGCTGCCTGAGGCTGATGGGATTGGTAATCTGTGAAAGGATGGTGGGCTGCAGTTTATACACTGTGGTTCTAAACAAGTCATGTTCTATAAACATAGTAATGAAGCAGGCCATTTCTTTCACTGGTGGTTTTAACCTTCTGACAGCAACAGATTTAACAAAAGATGGATTTTCTTTCTCCATCGCAGGTAAAGGAAGCCAGAAAGCCTTAAACTAGGAGCAGAAAACAGGACCTCTTAGTCACAGTTACAAGGTGGAGTCACTATCCCTGAACCTTATCATCTGTCAATGTCAGATCTTCAGACAAGGTGCTTATTCAAGCGCTCTCATTGCTATTCAATTTGCTGCTCCTACCAGCATAAAATCCGGGGAGCCCCTATCAGTTAAGATCATTTTTCACTTCTGTTCTTGGCTGTGAGGCCTGGTCTCCTGGTGTTCTGGGCTGCTCTGCGGGACCTGTGCTGCCAAAGTGTGAAGAGCTGATTTATGAATATGAATAGAGAAGCAGTGTCCGGGGATAGGCAGCGAGCCACTGGAGACTGACGGTACACATCTCGCCAAGATGCACACTTCAAGTGCCTTTAATTATATGCATGCATTTCATTACGAGGCCTGGCCAGCAAGCTCTCTCAGACAGGCACAGCAATCACACAATCCTGCTTCGTTTGCTGAAATCCAAATTTCTCCTGTGTCAGCACAAACAATTTAATTTGATGCTTTCACTCCTGAGTAAGCACAGAGTATCTCTTAAACCCCTGGCGAGAAATGAGAAAGCTTTCCATCAGCAAATGGACTCTGGTGTCAGTTATTATTTCATAATAACGTACAAAACTGTTTTAGTAAAACCCAGCTTGCTTACCATTCATTTCCTTGGTGACTCAGAAGAGGCACATCTCTATGAAATATGGCGAGCCTAACCACTGGTTATTTACAGTTAATGTACGAGACAAAAGCAATCAGGTTTGGCTTGAATCCACTTTTACTGGAATAAGAAACTGCCTTACACATAAACATTTTCTATAACTGCTTTCATGGGCAGATCCTCTGCAGCACATGCCATGGAGATTCTAGCAATGAATGGAAACGAGAGCAACACAGTGGATAGCAAGCTGCTTTCCCAAATCTACAGTCCCATCTTCAACTGTCTTTTGCATTAGAATCATTTTTGCTGAAAGGAACAGTTTAAGAACAAACAGTTGCCTGTCACTTTGTTGCAACATTATATATTTATGATTTACTTATTTCCATCTCTCTTACAGAGGCTCCTTCTCCGTCATCTACTTTCTCCTAAAGTGACACTAAACAATCACTAAGATCTTAGTAATAAATATATGCAAACACTGAAGCTAATTTTGATAGTTGTAAGCACTTCGTTAGAATGCAAAATGATTAATTCTGGCAATATATTTACACATTCGCATAGTAATCTTTATTTGAAAAATTCCATTGAAACATTTTATTGTGATCCCTTTGACCTTTAAGGTTCTATATGCTGGCGTGTGATTGGATATTGCTTTGTGTCTGTTTAATACGCAACAAGTGCACTGACCATTCTAATCAGCACAGTCAGTGATAAACTCTAAAAACGGTACACTTATATAGCAATATTCCATAAAGAAGGTTTTCCAGAATGTTTGCAATATTTACTACTTAGTTACAAACACGAACAATGCAGAATATATAATGTTTATGCATATTATTTTAAAGGAAATAGTTTCCCTTTTCCAAGTGCTTGTTATAGTTGGGGTAAACCTGCATGTTAGGTCCTAACATAATTATTGATGCTGCATTCTGCTTCTTGTAGAGCCTTTTCTACTGCTTGCAGCGCAGTGGCGATGTTAGCATGTTCATGCTGTGCTCTGGCGGAAAAATAGTACTACAGATAGTCAATGCTGCAAATGTGAGCTTGCTCTCCTAGCCGAAGTGACCGTGGAGCCAAGGCCATGCGGCACAAGTGATGCACTAGAGTAGATTAACCAAACAATTCATCTGCGATTCTTACACATACAGGCCTAAAGAAGCATTACAACTCCTGCACTATGAATAAATGGTAGGTGAGGAATATCATTTTTTTAAAGTTAACTTTAGTTCTCCTAAATAACTTTTCTCTTTAATTCAATTTCACCCTATTTAGGGTAACACACGCATTTTATAAAGCAGGGCTCTTTATTCTTGGTATATTGTGGCACAATTACTTACTGTGGGAATGCCGGCGTCAGAATTCCTTGCTGGAAACTAAATGCCGCAAGTAGCCACTCCCAGTGAGCAGTTCATCTTACATCCAAAAATAACAAGTAATGTTAAGAGAACAAAAAGTATCCAAAGTATCTAGAATGTAGTGAATTTTTATCAGCTTAAAGTGCACCTGTCACCTCAAAACACTAATACTAATTTCGGTTGTACTAATGAAATAAATGTTTTGTAAATTTATATGTATTAAATAATGTAGCTTTATACAGCGTTTCTCTCTGTCATCTTCCCTGTAAGCCCGACTTTTCTTTCCCGACTGTTTGGTAGGCAGGGCTAAATGATGATTGACATTATAGCTCCTCCAATCAGATACCTTAAATCACCATCTAGCAGGGATCTGATTGGAGGAGCTATAATGTCAATCATCATCACCCAACCTAGGAAAGAAAAGTCAGGCTGACAGGGAAGATGACAGAGAGAAACGCTGTTTAAAGGTACATTTTTTAAATACATTTATATTTATAAAACATTTCATTAGTACAACCTGAATTAGTATTAGAGTTTTGAGGTGACAGGTGCACTTTAAGGTGTGGGATTGCTGAAGCAGGGAAGAGGGAAAGTGATAATAAAAGCTTCATCCTATACTTAAGACTGTATACAGTTCTTAGATCATTACAATGAGGGATAACAAGGCTTTTATAGCACACTACAAGATTATCTTAATGTGAAATTTAAACTGAAAAGTCGTGCAAATGCTGGCCCCTAGAGGATCAGTGGGGAGAACTGTAAGGGTTCCCAACACTACTGTCTCACTGTGGATTAAAGGATGATAGACTTGATCATTGACAAGAAGCATAAAAAAAAACAAATGGTAGCAGCAAATCTTGTGTGTATGAATCTGAAAAGAAAGGGTAACATCCTAACATCCATACTATAAATCTGTAGTAAGCTGTAACCATAGCTTGTTGCATAAACGTGTAGCATTCCTACAGTAGTGTGAAAGGTCTATTCATACAGAGAACAATACAACGATTTAACATCCTTTCCCAAACCACAATGTTTGGTAGAAGCTATAGGAAAGCCAGCAATGCAGTAGAGATATGCTGAATCTGGGATTGAAAGTATTTTGCCTGTCACAGACTGTAGCAATCTAAATCTGCATCTCGTCTTTCCTTTAATAATAATTTGTCTTTCCGTTTTCTAGGGACTACTTGTGCGATGGATTTCACTTTTTAGGGCTTGTATGTTTCATGTACTTGTGACCATTTACTAAAGCAATATAAGGGAGTCCTAAAACTGGACAATTCCCAAGGATCTCAGAGGCTATGGGGGTTATTCAGCATAGTCCGAACGTACCCTCCGATCCTTCGCCTCTGCTCGCACAGATTGTTATGCGCTCGCTGATGTCCTGCGTGCGGACATCAGCGAACGCTTTAAAGGGATTCCAGTCTCGGCGAAACTCGCGAGGCTCAACTCGAGTCGCCTTGTGAGACTGAAATGCCTTTAAAGCGTTTGCTGATGTCCGTGCACAGCACATCAGCGAGCGCATAACAGTCTGTGCGAGCAGAGGCGAAGGATCGGAGGGTACGTTCAGACTATGCTGAATTACCCCCTTTATCTCTTCCTTACAATGCCTGAATCTCACTCATAAAGTAAGCTGGATCTGCAGCGTTAGTAATTGAGTAATCTAATCTAAACCATATATTTTATTTAAAGGCAGAAAACCTTTTTATTTGATAGTGTCTCTTTAAGAAAAAAAAAACAACGGGCAAATAAAATAGAACCACCCAGGTTTAAATTTAGACTGGCAATTTGTGTATCTAACTGCAGAAAGCAGTGCTCCCAAGAAACAAAGCAGCAGAAATGACATTGTGTATATTCTCAGATGAAGTTGCTTATATTCAGTGGAGCACCAGCGCCCCCCATGCCTGCACCACACTGGATGTCTAGTCAAATGCTGGTGAAATCTAGGCTGGCACTTTATGAAACCAGTTATGTCTATAAAGACAGCTATAGCAGTCATTAACTATATACTAGTTACCATATCTTTGGTTTATGCAATTAATTCACCAAAACATCTGTAGCTAACAGTATATCTGATCATACCCTGTGAAATGAGGCAGCAGGCTCTACCTTTCCCATTCTTCTAAGATATTTGGAATGATATTTCTTGTGTCTTACAAGCAGAAGAAAGCAAGTTTGTGCGCACTTGTTTGCCTATAATGCATATGGACTTCTGCAGTTAAAGCGTGAAGATGATATATCCGACTCTCTCTCTCTATTGGCTGGACAAAACATTGCCAGAGGGGATCTTAACAAGAGCTTTAAATGGAATATATTGTTATGATAGTGTTCAATGGTGTTTTGATAAGGCCTGCAATATCCCTAGATAAGCACTGGTAGGTCCACCAACATTCCAAAAGAAGTCCAATGCATTAGAATAGGAATCTTGGAAAAAATCTAAATGAACTCATTGTATTTAGAAATGTTGGCTTTTCTCTGGTAAAAAAGTGTCCACACATGGCAAAATTAAAGAACTACTAATAAACCCCAAGCATAATTGATATGCTGAAAGTACAGGATCTACTGGCCTTGAATGGCTATATTATGAACTAGCAAGTCGTTACTTGTTGGCTGTAGTGCTCTATCCAACTGTTGGTTGGATCCTATCCAGTATGCTAATGGACCCTGACACATCATCCCACATGCTCTGTAAGGAGTCAATGCCCAGGACACCAGTTTTCTCAGCAGGGAGAGGAGCTGAACTTCTACAAAGACTGCCGTGTACTTGTGAAATAATGTATACAGAAGACATTAAATAATAAACTATATGGCACGAAAGGGAAAGACTGTGGGTTCTGCTGGAATGCTAATTTATTTGATTAGAAAGCATTAATTCATTTTTAAAGGAAAATATTAAACACTTTGTACTTACATAGTTTATCTTCCTATTATTCTCACTTTAAAACATGTATGTATATGTATGTATGTATAATTTCATTTATAAAGTGCCACAGATTTACGCAGCGCTGTACAATTCAGCAATACAAATACAATACAGACATGGGAAAAGTGCATTACACATTTCAAGTGAGTAACTTATAAGCATAAATCACTTTAAGTGCCAGGTTGTGATGGACACAAGAGGACGGAGGTCCCTATCCCATAGAGCTTACAATCTAATAATATATAAAAGCATATCACACTGCCAAGCTTCTATAAAGCATACAAATGGAAGGTCCTATTCACATTTAAAACCCATTATGTCCAAGGCAAATATGCAGGGAAAGGTTGGTTCTGATTCATTTACTGCCTGAGTAAATGATTGTCTAAACGTCGCACATACTTATATTTCACACAATGTTCTCGCACAGATGTTGATGGGACCAGCACACTTTGACAATAGTAATGGAATTACTATACAAACACATTAGAATAAACAATACGCACGCATGTTGGAAAAGCAAAGAAACACCAGGGTGGGCAGAAATATACAGAGAGAGAGAAGGGAAAAAAAAAAAAGAAAAGATGTCCAGAAGACTAATTAGGATATTTTGCTCATTAATGACAAGGCACCTTGCAGATTTCAGCATTTTATTCAAAGCCACGCATCCTTCCATCATCCCAGATCCTTACACAGCACTTTCACTATGCCCAGTCTACCTAATTATCAGAACAGCACTATGTTATACACAGAATAACTAGAAAAAAAATATCTATTTATAAATCCCAAATATGAATGTTATGATAATACAATTACGGCTCAATAAACTAATTAAGACCATAATGAAACGCCTTACTAGCTTTTTCCACGCAGATTATACATCTCAGATTGGTTATATAAAGGTATATAGGTAGGCCAATTTCAAGCCTTAACAGTTCCCAACATCCTCCATACAACATAGTGAAATGTACTTGACTGTCAGTATTCAAAAGAAATATCCAACTGTTAAAATGACAATGAGAATGGTAGATATTTTACAGCTGCATTGATCCTGGAAATGAAAATCGCTTCAACTATCAATGTTTGTTGCCGGGAAAAAAATGAATCTATACAGGATGCCATTGCTAAGAATGAAATGGGAATGTATAATAACAGTGACCGCCATATGCACAGCGATTCTTTGTAACGCATTATGCCGTACACCGGCCTAAAGAAAATTACTTATTGTTCAACTGGAGGCCACAGGACCAGGTGTAGCCCTTTAAGGTCATTTTATGGCCCCCAGTCTGCCCATATAATATTACTGTTATAAGGTCCAGCCCTGTCATATGGACAGAGCATCTAATTACATTGCTACTCAGAAGCTGGACAACACTGACCTAGATCAAACCCAACATATAAACTGCCCCTAAACAAAAAGCCCTAATAATCTTTCCATATAAGCCGTGACAATGTAACCTTAATGCACTAATGATATGCTAGATTTTTATTTGCATTAGTTAAAGCCTTGGTCTTATTACTCAACAACTGAAATGAATATAAATTTAAGAAGCTGAAAACACTGTGGATTAGAGGAATGCTTGCCTAAGAGAAAAGAGGGTAGAAAAAGAAAAGCTTGAAAAACAGTATTTGTTGTGCAGTGGTGCCACCTAGTGGAAGGCACTAAACGGCACATAGAAGACACGCATAAAATAAAATTGAAAAGAGTCACTACTGAAGTGGTTAAATGGATCACCCACGACACAAAACCACCTGCTAAACTATGTCATCTGATGGTTTCATTGAATCTTATTCAGAATAAATACTATAAACTAAGCGACCACCAACAACACATACATATCTACAGTATATCAATGATCTAACCCCCTGCAGTTCACTTCCTTTCCCCAGGGCAGAGGTCTCTGATCTGCTGGAGTTCACAGCAAATGCGGAATTGCCAGGTTCAAATCCCGTGTTCAACCGTTCCACAAAATAAAACTGTTGGTAAATAAACACATTTCATCTGCAATCAGACTTTCTTTTAGGAAACACAAAATAAAATGAGGACCAAATTGAAATTTGTTTTAGAGTTTAGTTTAGAAGTGAAATAGCAGGGAGTACAGAAAAAGGGATAAAAGTAAACACCCTGCACTGAGCTATAAAAGCATTTCATCAATTTGATTCCCCTTTAAAGGGAGGCTAAAGACTTCTGCTAATTTTATCTGTAATGCAACTGCAACATCCAAACTTCCCAGCATCACGGAGGCAGTGTTTGTTGTAGTGCAGTAATCTTTGCTGAATCAATAACAAGGACCCCATCTTTCTCAGGTGGACATCATCACTGAGCTCTGTTGGATGACCCATGCATCCATCATTGCAATCAGAATACTGGCTACATGCCTAGCACTGAGAATTAAAGCCAAGACCGAGGGCAATTTTGGCAAAAAATTAATGCAGACGATCACTCTGGAAAGGGGGTAAGCATTCATACTATATCAAAAGAAATCTTTAGTTCTTCCCTAAAAAAAACCCATGTGCGTGGAAATATAGGATGGAAGTGCTTGTGGCCGTTTACTCTAACACACCAAATGAAAAATGTTTTTTACTTATTGCGAGGTGGTTAGATAACTTAAACTTAAATAAAATATATATATATATATATATATATATATATATATATACTCTTATTTGCCAGAGCACAGCTACTATTGCACAGAGCTCACACCCTTGCTGAAGGCTATATACCGTAAGTGGTATTGTGATATAGCCACACTATCCAATCCAATATTTGGGGTACTGGAGTTTTTTTTTTTTATTATTACAATCTTATGTAAAATGCATCTATCAACTTGTAATGAAGCCCCTCCCTCCCCCCCCAAAAAAAGTGTTCAGAATGCCTAATAAGACATTTTTGTCATTACAAAAAATTTACCTGTTTGATACAATCAGTAGTAGAATGAGGCACTTCTGTTTTATTTACATTCCTTCTGACTGTACAACTGTACTGCTGCTATTATTCCCAGAATCCTGAGATGAACAATGCCGCCTGCAGCTCTCTTCCTCCCACTGTATGTGACGTATTAAGTCACATAGTACCCTCCACGAACTCTCCATAAAGTGCATGCACAGAACATTTTTTTTTCCAGAAATCCACGCTTTATGGCCTTTTAAGCAAACTGAGCAAGGGAGCGGGTACTATGTGAGGATGTATGTCACATACATGAGGGATGAAGAGAAGCTGTTGCGGGGACTTTTCATCCTGGGCTGAGGATCAAGAGAAGAAAACTGATCGTGAAGCAGTACAGTTAGTGTACTGCTGCAGAAATCTCCTTTGAAGTAAAAGTTAATATTTAATGCCTTGCTCAAGTTTAAACCTTAAATCATAAAAGCTACAGGGGTTTAAAGGGGTACTATAGTGCTGATAACTGCATACATTTCTATAAAACTCCTTTATACTAAGCCAATTGCTGACACAAATAGTTAAAAAACCAAAGTTTAGGAAAGAAATAATACTTGCCATTTGTTTCCCTTCATTAGTTTTCCTGAGAACTGCCATTTTCCTCCACCCGCTCCCCCTCCTCTTTCTGTTCTGCAAGTCAGGCAACATGAGAAGAAAAAGCTGCCTGATTGCTATTGGTTAAGCAGTGTGCTGACCTTTTGGCCGCATAAATTAAGCTGGAATTCAGTAGATTACAGAGGAAAAGCCGACTTGTGCACATGTGCTAAGTAGTAAGTAGGGCAAAAATGCCTGGGGGAAGGGAACCTTTTCATGGAAAACTGGCCAGTACACATCACACACACATTTCCTGGTACAGGAGTTTATCAATGCTGCCTACTCAATCATTCTGTATCACATGATACAACTACTGGGGAGAAACGCTTCTCACCAAGGTATAGTACTGCATATGTAAAGATGTCATTTGACTATAGTTTCCCTTTAAGTAACTAAGCAGTGAAAAGTCCTGTTATTGTGTCTCCCTGATAAAGCCATTAAACTAAAGCACAAACCATCTGAATGAAGGCTAGACTTTAACAGAATTATATATATATACATTTTTCTCTAAACAGAGACCTTAACTTACCCATAGTAACATAGGGCAGCTTGTCTGTGGATCCATGAGGGTAAATGCTGTACAGATGAGGTCCAGTACAGTCTACACCACCCAACACCAATGCAGCTCCAATATAACCTTGGTACCTGTAGAAAAGGAATGGTACAAATGCATTAGTTTCAGATACTGTAGTCTATCTATAAATAGCAGTAATGAAATCCAGAGAGCAATGTCTTCTAAGATAAAATATTTAATCTCAAGATTTGTGAAATATAAATCCAATTTTAACCAATTATTATCCACCATTCTTAGTTAAGACCTTTATAGGTATCAGATTAAAACTTCGGGTCACCTGCTCGTCTGGGAGATAAACAACATCTGAAACTTATCTGGTTAAATTACACAGCAGCTATGTCTTCATACAAGCAACTGTATTGATTGAAAACAGTAAAGATGCTTTCCACTTGCCACCTTTTACAAACTCACTAAAAACAAAAGTATCCAATGTAATTGATTTGAAAAAGTCTGATACTTGACACTAAGCCAGAGGCAGGTACCCAGATCTCCCATCCTTATATCTTTAAAATGATGTACACTGGTCTATTTGCTTTCACATAGTGATGTATGGTGTCTGCCTAGAGCGGCTGAGAATTCCACGCAGAATTAAACTGCTCCTCTGTTACAATCCGTATAAATATTTCATGTTGGAGCTGCCACACGCGCTCTTTCTCCTACTTACTTTCCCTTGTCAGACAAATGAACACAATGAGAAGCCATTCAATCTCAAACAGACATTGCTCCCAAAAGTGGAGCTTAGGTAGAACTGCTGCTAGAACAAATGGAATTGAAATGGAAGTGGTAGTGTTGATAATATGCAATTCCCTTGCTATTCTGCCTATTGTGATCTCTTGCTTTGAGTGCTTGTGCATATCATTTGTGAAATAGTTCACATATAGTCCTCATTTTTTTTGTGTTAAAATGTCCAAAATTGTAGTGCCAGAAAGCTGAAGGGTAGGGATGGTTATCCCATTCAGCTAGTGAAGGACCAAGGTTAAACCCTCCTGATATGCAAAGGCCCACACACAATTGAATTGCTCAAATCATTATTTGTATAAAAGCAAACACCCAACTGCATCTGTAAAATTCTCAGCTTATGGGGGGGGAGTCACTACCCAACTTTTCCTGGAAATGGAATTCCCTCTCGTCAGCGCACTGGCCACAGTAAGAAATGGAATTCCCTCTCGT
>WMED01017662.1:0-12936 GCA_019650415.1 Pipa parva | reverse complement strand
CCCCCTTCCCACACTTACTGCCCCCCAACTCAACTTCCTACACTTGCTGCCCCCCAACCCACCTTCCCACATCCCTTCCCTATGAAGGAGGTGGGTGCTATATTGGTAATGCCTCCTTGTCACGAGCAGTGCTTGTAGCTGATGTGCTGCTCGTGAACTGCCTGCTCTGACTGCCGGCTAGTACTGGGAGATGCGCTTCTCCCTAGCTAGCCGGCAGTCAGAGCTGGCAGTTCACGAGCAGCGCATCAGCTACAAGCGCTGCTCATGACACTCCTCCTCGGTCTAGCTGTCTTCCCTCCTCCCGGCAATGATGTCAGTCCCTGTGAGAAGCAGGAACTGACATAATTACTGGAGAGCTCGGAACGTTGTAGCGCTAAGAGCTATAGCAGTGACAGCCGGGCTGAGGAGGAGGTAGGTAAGGAGAGGGGATGATACTAAGATAGCGTCCCTCTCCTGCTACCTGTAGGCCCGGCATTTGCCGGTACGCCGTAGCGGCACAAAAAAACCCTGAATATACTTAGTCAGTCTTTTATGTGAGGAAAGGTATTAATTATTCCATCTGTGTAAGCTCCTTATGTGTTTACTTCCTGGTTGGATTCTTGTGTCACTGACACATCAGCGTCTCAGGAAGGTCAAAATTCATAGTTAATGAATAACCATGGGCAGTTACAATACTTACAGCTAATGGTGTATGCTGTCAGTTGCAAGAACTGAAATTGTGCATGAGAGAGAGACCAAATCCATAAAAAAAGAGGGTCAATATTTCAGCCCTTTCTTTAACAATTGCTTTTGCTGGGTTAACTACACCTTTCAGAGTTAAAAAAAAGGTGGATGACAGTTTAAAGGTTCTGATTGGTTATTTAGCATTATCCAGCTTGTCAGTCAATTCCTTAACTCTGAACAGGAAGTGGCTGAGATGGAAGCAGCTTCAGTAACAAACTGGTGCTAAATTGTGAAGGGTGGAAATAAATAAATAATTTATATGACAGAAAGCATTTATTTAACTTTTATTTAACAGTGCCAAACAGACAGCAAATAACTGTTGGTGACTAAACTGTTCCTTTAAATGTAACTTTACGAGTATAGAACTACAGGTGTGGCTGTAGTTGTGACCATACATCCGATTTGGTTTGCTGATAATGTTCGCTCTGGCCTTAATCACCTGACCCCACAACATTGCCAAAACACATGCTTCCTCATCCTAATAATATACCCCTTGTGATCACAATTTGGTCAACTTGCTGTTCCCGTTGCAGACCCAAATTAGATTTAGATACTAGCTCGGAAAATCAAACACGCAGTGGCACATTTAGGTAATTAACTCTTTGGAATGATTCAGTTTGACTATCACCATTTTTTATACTTGATCAGTAAGTCAAAGACAAAGAAGACATAGTTCCAATGGCACGTACACAAGGGTACAAACTTGCCATTGACTGTTAGTAGAAATATACAATGCTTGGTTATGAACATACACGGATTACTATATCTGGCAAGTTAGAGGCGGGTGTGCAGGGGAATGTAAGGGAGCATAGATAATGCCCAGTTTTTTTCCATATCTACAAGGTTATATGCTCTGGGCTTAATGCCCACATATTACTAGAACAAGATATACTTTTAAAGCTAAATAGAGTGGAATAATGCACAAAATTGATGATGGTAGAATAACATGGCTGACAACAGAACAATATAAAATATAAAATTCCATCCACCACACCCTGATACCACCACCATGATTTAGCCTGTGTGGCTTTTCTTTGCTCCAGAATAAGTAAGGTTGACCAGGCATTTTCATAAACCATTTAATAAAATAAAACCTGGTTAAATGTCAGCAGAGGGGTGCTAACCCATGGACACTGGATCATGAGATTCTTCTTCTAGTCAAAAAGTGAGCACAGGGTTACATTGCTCTGACTACATCCCGAGCAATCCACAGCAGAGCTTTGTTTTTATTCATTGTTTCTGTAATTGTTTTTCTCCTCCCATCTCCTAAGCCCAAGACTCCAGTAACTTATCTTTTATACAAGACTTTAACCATAACATTTGTATGAATGCTGAGCATCTCCTTTTTATGCTGTTAAACAGGTTGCAACAAAGGAGCCATGGCCAACAAAAAACAAAATATTCTTGCCTGGAGGAGAAAAGGGAAAAATATTATAAATGTTAGAAAATGTCATGTTTTGAGATAAATCTAAAAATAGATTTTTGCATTAAGCTGATGGCAATATAATTAAAAGAATCTTGTGTCCCTACAAATTGCTACTAATTTGAAACAGGTCTCTTTCCATTTGTGGTTTATTCTGTTTGCATTCTAGTTAGACAAAATATAATTTATGTAAATCAACCACTTGAATGTTTGTCAACAAATTATTTTTTTATTTTAAATTTTTTTTTTTTGATGTTTTGTTTTAGTGCTGTGCTTCCACAACCTAAACTGTTTAGCCTGAAGCAATCTCAATCATGCTGTAAGTCCCTGACTCACTGCATTATTCAGCTGGTTGCACCAGGGAAAATGACTAGCATGCAATGCTCAATTAATCTTGCATGAGGCAGTAAATTTAAAGCGCATCTTCTCGGCTGCATTCCAACAGAGAATGTGGCTGCATAGTTAGTGTGACTGAGTTCACAACAAAAGTGAGAATTTGGGCTGAAAGAAATTAAAAAAAAAAAAAAAAAATCAAGTATGAACATGCTTCCCTTTGAAAATGCTTTATTAAAGGGGTTATATAGTGAAAAAATAGTTATTGTTCATTAATATATTTTCTTTCATCCTGAATTCTGTTTTATGCAACTATCTGCTCCTGGATACAACTAACTGATGAAAATAAGCAGTTATTGTCACTGTTACAAGAGGGATTTTACTGTGCATTCTTGGGCTGTTGTGTCACGATATTGGGTTGGGAGGTTAGAAAGTAATAACTGGAAAACAGAGAGGTTAAACTAGAAAAATGTCTATTTTGGTTGCAAAACTGTATTAGTCCTGTTAAACCTTTTCTACATGTTGGTTAGCTTCACTTGCTTGTTAATGTGGCTTTTATACCTATACAAGTATGGATCTACAGTGAGCCACTTGTCATTTTCCTTGTTAGCTTGTCAGTCAATGAGTAAATGCTCAGCTCTGACAGAATGGCAAAGTGGTCATTGTTGCTGCTTTTCAGTTGCAGAGCTGCAGGTTCAGTTCTAATTGCATGGAATTTGTATATTTTTTTTGCCTGCTTGATTCCCTCCCATAGTCTAAAATATTGCAGAAGTTGTACCACATTGATTCTATATTGTGTGATTTAAAAATTAGATTGTAATTTCCACAAGTGCAGGGACTGATGTGAATAATAAACCTCAGTAATGCATTGCATAAAGTGCTATAATAATAACTAGAGAAAACATTAATGAGTGTTGGTTGAGAGATGGAAAGCAGAGTTTCTCTAACTGGTTGTGCGCCTTCCATCTGCTAAGTTGCTCTGTTAAGCAATGAAAGATTTGTAAGTGCACTGTTTATATACTATAAATAAACAGAGTAAGCGTTTAGAACAACATCCACATAAGCTATCAGTCTCCAAATAGACACCTTCCTTCCTTCACCATTTACATGCTATTAATAAGACTGAGAAGGAACTGACCATTACTAATCTGTTTTCCGCACAATTAAAACACATTCCATTTATGACAACCGTGAGTTCTTACAAAAGCCAATTTTCCACTCAAGTACATGGTTTCCCTGTGCCCCCACTTCTGTGCATCAGTTTGTTTTAAGAAGCAACATTATATTTTCACAAAGTGCCAATATAGCTTATAGCTCTGCAGTAGAAAGGTATATGATCTGTGTAAGTATTGAATATGATATGTGCGAGTGATATTTGTGCACCTTTTAATATAATAAAGCATTGCTAAAATAGTATAATATAAATGTAGTATTGCTCCTGTTAGGCTTATGAGTTTCTTCTTGCTGTGATCTTCCTTTTTAAATATTGGTGCTGCTTTTTATGCAAGATCTAGTGCTGCTGTACAAAAAATAAACCTTATCCCCTCCAAAAAGTCGAAATGGTAGGATCTTCCTCTGACGCCATTTCTTTTAACTGCTGCATAGCGCTTCGTTCTTTGTCTGCTGGTTGGACCATAACCTGATAGACTGCTCTGTGATGTATTATTACTGTTATTTTTGGATTTTAACTATACAACAATTTTTACTAATTTCTCCAATTTTTTTCAATTTTTTTTTTTTTGTAGAAACATTTTTTGACCTCTTTTGTAAAAGTTTAAAATGAAAAAAAAATGTAAAGAATCTGACACTGAGCGGTGCCCTGCAATGCACATAGCACTAATAGTGCTTCCGTGTCAGTGTAATAAAAGCAAATCCTTCCAGGCGTTTGCTACTTCAGCCAAACAGTGCATGTAAATAAGTGCACACTTTCCTCAGTGGAAAGCCAATTATTATGTGGCTAAAATACAAAGTTTAAGATGGTTTCTGGGGCTGACCCCTTTTTTTGGGGTTGTTTCTGTTTGATTTCCAATAAGTTGGTTTAAGTGAACAAATCATTAATTGGTGGAAAAAACAGAGGGCAAATCTGTGAGTTTGCCCCTTGATAAATATCTCCCATCTGTGTAATGATTTAATAGCAAGGTCTGACTGCGTAATGTTATTTCCTTGAAATATTTATTTCACTTAGTCTCACCAGTAGCATATATATGAGGCTAGCAGATCCATTCACTGCTTGACTCCCTTCTACTAAACAATATTGCCTAAGGGTATAGAGCTCACATTTGCAGGTTATTCTAGATGTAGGGAAAGTCTAGTTTACTACATGCTTCCATTTAAAGGTAGATTATAGCTAACAAAAATAGTTTCTGGTAATTTTAAACATTCATATAGTGGGTTAGAGAAGCACGTTTTTTTTTTTCTCTCATTCATGGCACGTATTTACTAAGACTAGGAATTTCTTACTCTTTTTGTTCGTCTCACCCTTTTTTTTTTTTTTACGATATTTTGCTACTCAAAAAACTGGAATTAAAAAGTCCGAATAAAATCTGAAAGGAATTTTTAATGTGTTGACATCATTTCAGGCTATTTTAATGCTATTGGGATTTGATTTTTTTGATTGCCACTTCACAAATTGACCCATAAGGAAACATTGGTTTAATCTAGGAATGGAGTGTGAAACCATTTTCAATGAGAACTTTGGAAAAACATTTTTCTATTGTAGTAAATTCTGCAGGGTTGAAACAAAAATCCGTAAGATCATAATTTTGTGTTAATAAACGAAAGCAATCAAAATTGAGTTTTTTTTTCCCTTTTGTGAACATTACCTAACATGATTTATTTAATCTAATCATAGCTTGTCAGCAGTTGTGTTGATTGGATCTGCTGATGGAAATATGCAGAATATTTTTTATTTTTCAAAAATACCTTGATTTATTGGTTAGAGGAAGTAAAAAAATAATGGAAGCAGCCTGACATGGTATTCATTTCGTTTTGGTATGAGAAAATACACAATGGGAAGGTTTAACTGTATCCTTGAGCTGTTTTGGACAGAAAATGCCATGTTGCTTTTACTTTTTTGATAAAAAGTTTAAGTGCTTGTCTCCATATGGTGTTTACTCCTTTTCCTTGATTTGCCACCTTTCACACTATGTTCAAATCCCTCTGAAGGACTGTGTTGGCAAGCTGTACATGCTAGGAGGCAGAAGTAAAACATATCGAGTCAACATTGCTTTCTGAGAAAAGAACCTCCCAGTAAGCCATAGGGAGCTCAAACTGTGTGCCTAGATGAAGTTGGGCTGCAAAAGCTCTGCAAATATTCCTTTATTGTCTGCTCCATAAAGAGAGACCATCCTGAGAGAAGCAGCATGATGCATTTGTTCGCTTTTTGAAATTGTAATAGCCACAGATTACGAGCTCATTTTGAAAAAGGCCTCAAAGGCTTTTAGATGTTTGTCATGTCAAATATAAGGAAGAAACTGTTCTCGACTGATGAAAAAACATGTGCCTTTTAAGGTGATTTGATCATATTCCTTGTTTATCTGTGTACATCATCCAAGCCATCCAGTTATTCACCAGCCCATCTTTGATCTTTCCAGCTTTTACCTTAAGCAAGAACATAATGCAAGGAATGGGTGGGTTTATGCTGAAGTGTGAGGGTCTGCTGTTCAGAAGTACTTGCTCTTTTCTGTTGCATGTAGCGTGTCAATTTTGCTTGTGTTCTAATTTCTGCATGCCAAAATCATTTGAGTGCATTTCTGAATACACTAGGCTGTAAATCTGGGTATGTAGGAGTCAAGAGCTTCACCCCATTTACCAAAAGAATAAAAATCCTAAAGGCTCTTTAACGCTAGTGATTTCAATTTAATTTCAGTTAAACTTGCATTAAACTTGTATTTACTGATGGATGTGACGTTCTGTTAGGCAGCTGTATTCACTTGGATCAAAGTTGTTGAGTGCTCAATTCATCTGACTTTAGAAAAAATCCTTGTCTGAGATGGATATAGTTTGGACTCTAAACTACCATCCAACAGATCATCTGCCTGTATGGTCCAGAAAATTCAGCTATATTAGAGGTTTGAATGTGACAAGGTGAAAGTAAACTAAACTATCATTCTTTGAATCCAGTCATGGATAGATTTTTTGGTGATGGTTTGTCTCCACTTTTGTCCTAGAAAATCTCTTCAGCAGGAAATCGAACTTTTTATTTTGAAACTATTTCCTTGTTAGTGTTCTGATTTGAAATGATGATTCTTGTGACAGCAATTGTGCTGTTACAAAGACTATTGTACAGCAGGTAATGTTGTGTGCAATCACTTGCAAGCCTATTTTAGGCCTTCTATTAGCATTATATTAAAATTATCTCCATTTTCTTACTGCCAGCACCCCCTTAAATGCAATTCCTCTAACATCATTCATTTTTTTGTGGTTAGAGGTCAGGCTTTTTTCCTCAGTGCACAGTGGGGTGGAGAATGCATCTTTTTAACGTGTAAAATGTGCAAATGTGTGTTACATTGTAATGTTATCCTCCTTGCATCTTTAACAGCCTCTGTAATGTTGTTTAAGTTCTATGCTGATGGATATTAAAGATGTTATGGGATAGTAGTGATGCCATCTATAAAACTATATTTTCACATTAACCCATATCCGCGCCTACGGTTAACAGACTAAGCTGATAATCCTGGCTAGCACTGTCAGAGCAGCTTCATTTGCAGTGCAATACTTGCTGCAGTTTTGATCTGTCATTTATAGAAATAGGGGGCATTGAGTTTAATGCTTGATTTAAATGGCTTATGTTCATCTTCATTCAATATTTGTTGGCTCCTCAAGTAGGAGTTTTCTGTTGCATTTGTGACTTTTTTTTACATAGTCTAGACTATTCTTACAGTGGGTAGGGTTGAAATGGATTATGCTCTGTCTTTAAAAAAAATGGATTCCTGTGGATATGACATGGTCGGTTGTTTACTTTGTATCTCTTCCCTATAGCACTGTGTACAGTGCTTACTTTTAAACAAAAACAAAAAATATGAAGTCACTACTTAGTTTGATGTATCCTGCTTTTTATACAAAATGTACTCAGGAATGCAAAACTATAAAATCAATGTGTGTGCCCACAACAAGCCATTGTTGAATATTTGTTATGTACATTTGAATGGGAGAAACAGTATTCTCCATAGATCGACAGCATTTAGCAGCTAGTTAGCTAAATACTGTCGATCTACGGAGAATATGGTCTCATTTTGTTTCATTTTGTAATGGCCGCCTCGAGGATATTAAAGGAGTTACTCATGAATTGAGAGCTTCATACAGTTCCTTGGTGAAAGGTAGCGGTGATAATAATAAACACTCAATAACTAGCTTTTCTTCCACAAAAACAGCAGTAAGTGCATCTATCCAAAATGCAATGCCTTGATATTTGTGCTGTTGAATTTAGGAAAGGGTTAAAGCCATCATCTGTACATTGTAGGCATTTCAGCCTGCATGATGCTGCTGTGATGTCTGTCCTGTTTTAGTGTCCCAGCTTTTAAATTCATTCTGTGAGCTAAACCAGTGGGAAGGTATATAAATGGCCAATGTTCCTAAATCTTTCTACTTCCAAATGAAGACATATTACAACATTAAAGGATTTGATTGCAGAGTATAGCTTACCATAGTGTTTGCATGTTCACATACAGTGAAAGCATGTACAGGACCCATTAGCTTTGTGCTTCATATACTGGATATAATAGTGAATACATTCTCAACAGACTGTTTTAATTATTTCTGACAAATTATTTCTGTTGGATTCTAAATATCCTATAGTCTATGCAAATGGTTGGTTTTCTGATGTAGTTGATGGCCAGCATTTATATATGCATCTCTGTGTCTACAAAAATAAATTCCCAGTTCTTTAAAAACTGCAGTGTACCAACAAGAAACCTTTTTGTGGGGTTTGACTCCAACGGGGAGGAATCGATGCCGGAGAGCTGATATTCATTAGGGTGACCTTGTTTTTATCTTCTGTATAAGTCCTTGGTCTTTGCTGGAACATTTTCTACCTTTTAGCTGTCATGTAACATGGAACAGTGCTGGTTTACAGAATATTCTCATGCGAGTTTATGGATAAATCAGCATAGGCCATGAGACATCCACCTTTACAAGTTTTATTGCTTTTCTCACTGGAATAGTACCTTGCCCTCTGGAGTACACGAAGAGTACAATCCACAGTCCTTTTCTGCATTGAATAACCTGCTTGATCAATAACCTTTACTTGTCGCTTTGTCCTAGAAAATGCAGACAAAACAGTGTAACTGATGCATTCAAGCAACTGTTATCTAGTGCCGGTTTGTAGCGCTCTATTAGTCTTTACTTTATTTCTTTTCAGCAACTTGATTTCTCTTAGAGACCTTGCAGGCACTTGACATGAATTAAATGTTGAGTTATATCTCTCAAATTGAGTTTGATGTGTTCTTTCTTAATAGAAACTCAAGTAGTTTGGTTTTATAATATGAGCCCGTCTGGTCACAACATTAATGTAGTTTAACGCTATACCTTGTGCACTCTCATTAATCAGTCCTTATACTGTGCAGTGTGCTTCATTTCTCACTTGATAAGCGACTGTTTGCCCTTTACTGACAAGCTTTTAATGAAGTCAGAATTTAGCAGTTAGAATAGCTGTGCAACCCGTTGCTTCCTTGTACTGGCACTGTTTTAACGTCTAATGTATAGTGTCCTGGTAATATATCTGTTAATGGAGCAGAAGCTTAATTTCAAATATGTAGAGCACAGTAGTTGCTACAGACTATACCAGTTTAGTTGAATATAATCAGGGTGGGTTAAGCTCAATGTTGGCTATAATGAGTGTCTTTAGAGCCACATGCCACTTCCCCCTCTACTTCCCTGCTTGACCGCTCACCCCTCCCAGCTTACTTTTACGGCAATACAGACGGCGTGGGGTGGGGGGGAGGCCTAGGGTGCAAATAGGGCCAGGACTGCTTCTGCTATAATAAATAGATACATATATGAATCAGCTACAATGCAGACTTTTAGAAAAGAATATAGAGCTTTCTAAATAAATATTTACTATAATTTGATGTTTGTGGTATTTTGTATGCCATGTGAGTCTGTACACCCACTGACCATTTCTTGTATGATGTGGGATTGTTAGTCAGAATGGACTGATCGTGTGAATTTTCATAATGAAGAACTGATCTGCCAATGATCTTAAAAATAACAGAGCATTTACATGCCATATACTACCCAGACAATTCCCCCAATCAATACTGGCTTAAAAAATGCAGTAAAACCATAAAGTGAAAATGCCCAAAATGCATTTGTAGTACTTGGCTTTAAAAACCTGGGCTTTTCAAAGATAATATTTTAAAATGCTGTCAATGAATAAATTCCATGCTAACCCAATTGGGAATTTTTATTTTATGCCCATTACTGGTCCTTTAATAAATCTGTAACTGTTTACTAGTGGTATTGTTCTAAACAAGTTTTGCTCAATGTTAGCCGAAGAGCCAGGAGAGCATGTTGAATTAGTAAGATGAGCAAGTCTGCAGGATCAGTAAATTCTAAATAGAGGTAATGTAATAGAATGCCCCTGCTTGCTGTTTTTTTTAGCTAAAACTCTCAGCATCCTAGAAATGCCTTATGGGTAGTTATAGTTTATCAGCTGCATGGCAGTTGGTTACTAATCTTTGAGCCTGGCACTATGCAACCTTCCAGAAAAACTATTTTCTAGTGTTTTACCATTCCCCTGCTTTCAGCTGTTGGACTGATGAGTTTAAGAATCTAAATTACTTTATTGAGCAGCAGATTCAAGCCAAAGGCTTTGTTCGATTGTGGGTTTGAAGGGCGGAAATGTCTTTATGGTGGAGGGGTTTTTCCCCTTTGCCTCTGGCAAGTATTAAGCGAATAGGTTTGAATAGGTTTTTACGTGCTGATACTGCAGATATTGGCTTGGAAGTGGTGTTAACTCTTTGCTCAGAGCTTTATAAAACAGTTGTGCTGCTGTGACCATTTACCTTGACTGGAATTAAAATGTTTCTTTTTAACCTACTTTAGTGCTTGTACCGCCCATTGAATTGTACATGTAAGTAAGCTCCCTAAAAGCATATATTTAAGTCTGCGCCTTGATCATTTGGAAACAATGAGATTGCAGATTACATTGTAGAGATGTACTTTAGACACTGCTGTAATTGTACTTTTCATTGTGGTTCTTTAAAACCTGTGTATACCGCCAGCTGTCTTGCTTTTGTGCTCATGAGTAAAATGCAGATGCTCTGTTACTTAAGAAGTATCTTTTTGAAATACAGATTCCAAGTGGATTGGTTTTTCGAAAATCCACTTATAGCTGAAGAATAGTTGAATGAATTTACAAGCATTTGTGTGTGGAAAGGGTCAAAATAAAGTGAGCTTGTGGCCACTTTTAGCTAAAAGTGTTTAAAAAAAGTTCTGGAACATTGGGAAGGGATTCTTACAAACACAACATGCACTGAACGCGTCTCTCGTTTTCTTTACTCAATAAAGGAGATGATGTATTTGGTACCTAGTGGAATACTGGTTTTGCATACTACATTTTCTCAGATAACAGCTCATTCCTACTACTCATTGAAACAAAAGAATGAAACCAAAAAAATATAATGGATAAATGTGCATTGATCACTTGAAGAGTCAAGAGCAAAGTGACCAATTAACGTAGAGTACATTGTAGAACTTTGTCATTCAGGGCATGTGAGGTGCACAAGGTCTGTTAGCTGTGTTTTTGCCATCCATGCCATGGGTCCACCAAATTTTTAAAAAATCTTTCATAAATCCCTTTGCAAATCACCCCATGACAAAATGAGTCTTCAATTCTCCTTTAAAGCCAGTATCATTGGTTGTACCAATTCCCATTAATAACATTGTTTGAACTGTAATTATTTATCTGGCTTTACAGAATTACAGCAGGTTGTGCATTGTTTATTTGATTAAAGCACAATTATATGAATTTTAATGAAATAAGACCCCTCATAATTTGATTGGTATTTGCATTTGAGTTAATCTTTCCTTTAATCCACTTGCTGTTGCTCTCTGGGTGATACTATTCTGTTTAAGTTGCCGCTTTATGCAGAGAACATACCTCTGAGACCCAGTCTTTATGGAGCATATGCAAACTCTGCTGAATTGACAAGATCCACAGATAGCTGAACTCACAGATGACACAAATATAGAATCCATTGTAGTTTATTGTAGAACTTTCAGGGATGAGATCTATACCAAACTGGAGAGGTAAAAAAAACTTTACTTTTCAAGCCTGCAATCCATGTGACTAAGTACAAGACTGAAACTTAAGATGGAGGCAGTAAACTTATATGGACTGGGACATTCCAATGTGAAATGGGGGTTGGGGGTGGTGGTGGATATGCCACATGAATACAATACATAGAAATGGAACAAATAAAATTACAATATACATAATAATACCAAAGCTGCTTTGACAGCACAGATATTGATGGTTAAATTGCTGTTGGAGTACTGCAAAATAGCTATTAGCAGTTAGTATCCTTGCCTTAATTCTATGCTCATTTAAAACTGAAGAAATATCTTTTCTAAAAATGACTGGTGTAGAGGTGTGTTTTTCTTTGTACAGCTCCATAACACTCCGTTTAACGAGGAATTAGAAAAATGACTTTGCAGCAATTCTGGCACATTGAACAGCAATAAATGTGGGGAAAATGGCTCCTTTTCCTTCAGTTACTGTCAACAGTGAAAATGGGAAAATCAATGCCATTCCAGGAACATAGATGACAAGATGCACGCCATTAATCATTTTATCACTTTCAATAAGCTGTGTGGTGCTGAGGCCAGATATGATAGTAGGACCACGATTCAAGTTAAAAAGATGTATTGGCACCAGATGATAATTGGACTGCTTCATGCAAGCAGGGGCTCTATTCCAAGCACGACTTAGAGAGGGATGTTTTTTCCCTGAAACTTGCTCGATTACTTAGGGTTTTAAAAGCATGAAATGAACGATGAGTTAATCCAGCTGCTGAACTACAACTCCCAACATTCACCTGCAACTAAGAACAGGGTTGAGTTTGAGTAGTATTTTATTTTTTTTCCAAATTTGGATTTCTTTTTAAGTTTCAAAAAGGAGCCCGCTTCAAAAATCAAAGAATTAACTTTGATTGTTACTGCATTACGTTTGCACACAGAATTTGTGTAAATATTTTAAAAGTGAGAATGCCTCAACTCATTATCATGTTTTCAGGGTTTGCATTTTTATGACTGGCATAAATAGACATTTTAGGGCCAAATTTATTAAACTCACAAAAGCCTGTTTGCGCTTTTCCAAGTTTGTTAATCAGGCGAACACCCGGGAGTTTCTCGCGGTAAGTATCGGGAGATTTGCTTCGATCGATACTTACCGAGAGAAACTTTTTCCTTTGAATATATCCATGGAAAGGGTAGCCATACTTTACATTAGTGTAGTA
>WMED01017661.1:0-12936 GCA_019650415.1 Pipa parva | reverse complement strand
GGAGCGCGACGGCATTTAGCAAGGGGGCGCCGGTGCGTGCGCCCTCTTGCTAATTGCGCCTAGGGCAACGGCCCACTCCGCCCATACGGAGAGCCGGCCCTGAGTGTGCGACAGGAAGTTTAATCATTGCTGGTGAGAGGAAACGCTATAGCGCTCAGCACAGACAGCTGGGCAACATTGGAGCTAGGTAGGGAGAGAGAAAAGGAGGGGGGCGAGCACTAAGATAATACCCCCCTACTTCAGAGGGTAGGGCTTGTAGGGGCAGCACAGTGTGATGGTGCTCTGATAATTTTGGAGACAGGGAGGGCTGGGCAGGCAGGGAGAGCTGACCAATCCAAGCAGGATTTGCGTTGGAAGAGGGGTAGTCTTATCCCAAACTCTATATTTTAACTGGAAAAGTTATGGGTCGTCTTATATGCCGGCAAATACAGTATTTTCTTATGAGCTATCTATATGGGAGGAGTTCCTCCCAGTGACTCTTACATGCCGCACTGTCAGATCTCTAAGGACGCAGCTCTTTTTTTTTCAGTCACGAACAAACAGAAGTGATGCCAATCATGAACTTCTGGTTTGCTCGTGACAGAGACTATTGAAGGACTATTGTATCTATTTCCATCTGCCTCTGTCCTCAATAGTTTTGATTAATATTAAAGTATACTGTCTCTACTACAATTAAACTAATTAAATAAGGCTCACATTTCCTCTATTTGAGAATGCTAATATAATGACTTCTTTTCCCCACCCCCTTAATGAAAATTTCAGGGATACAGGGTGGGTCTTAACATAATATAAATATACAGATCTGTATCTATGTTTTTAACTCCTGAGGATCCCAACTGGATGGGAGAAACACTTTTCTATGCTGGATTTTTATACTCCAAATGTGAGTTGTTTGTTCTCATTTATTTATAAATGTTTTAAACCGTCTACAATATTGTGAGCATTCCTATTAGCAGCACACTGAAAGTCATCTGGTAACCTTTGGTGTCACCTGACTACTTTCGAGAAGCTGTATACGGGATTATATACTTACCACACATAGGAAAATACTCCTGCTGCATTTGGATTTCATCTGAAAACAAGTATCTAAACTATATATGTGAGTGCATTTTTACTGTTTCTAGTATATGGTGGATTGGCATACTGCACTATCAAATATTTTAACTCTTTCAAAGGGATAGCACCATCTCTTCTATTTTTTTCTTTGAAGTCTGTTGATATTTGGTGGGTTGAAGAATTTTTGCTGCACATCCTCCATCTCTCCTTTTCAGACGACGCTTTTCTTGAGACACTGGGCTTCTTCATCTTCTCTTTCTATATGTAGATTTGGCCTCTGCCACCCCAGAGCTTCACTCACAGCATAAGGTTGTTTGCAGATCTGGTGGTACTCCACGGGGGGATTGGATTGGGATCCTCTTTACCACAGTGGGGTTTGTGCTGACTAAGCCCAGCACATGGAGTCTAAGGAGCTACTAGTCCTCACCACAAGGAGCTGTAGTTTTTGCTGCAAGGAAGGAGCTCTCTAATATTACCCCACTCTGGAGGTAGCTGGACTGCAGCAGAGCTGAAGACAGGCAGATGAGATGTAACTCTAAGATGGGAGACACATAGGAACTGGAACAGCTGAACTATAACTATATGAGGGACAGAGTACAACTCGAACAAATGAACTGCAACTAGATACAGGGACTCAGAGGAACTTGAGCAGCTGAATCTGAACTGGAACCATAGAAAATGTTCTGAGCAGAAAGCCTCTTTCAGATAGACCTTATAAAATGCATTAAGTTTGTGTGATTGTTGCCTAACATTAATTTTGATGGTTTAGCGAGAGTACAAATGTATGGAGGAATTGTTTATCCATTACACTGATTTGCTTGCCAGTCATCAACATTGGAAATTTGGAGGAAAAAAAAAGCTTCCATACAGAGCTATAGATTTTTTAGCCTTCGATAAAGACTGTATGTAGAATCATACAACTGTTAAACTGACAGAATGACAGTAAAACTTATCAACTGTTCTATTTATACTCTCTTTATTCAGTCAGGTCATAAATGGTTGCACAACTCAAGGCACACTACCAAGGAGACCCCAGTAATGCCAGGAAGAGAAACGGTGAGAGAAAATGTCCTCTTTTCTAAGATAAAAACAGTAGCGAATCGGTTTGAATTGTTTTGATGTGAATGTCTACTTCAGATGAAGCTCACCTCTACTAAAAACTTACCTCTTTCAAAACACGCATTGCTCCCATGTCAAAATGTATATTGAGCAATATCTCCCTCCCCACACCTTTTTTAAATGAAGACAACTTAATATAACTTAAAATGCACTTGTTGGCTCCTTTGGTAAATTAGTAGGTAAAGCTAAAAAATTTCCATTGTGTTGTGGGACTGAAAGATGTTTTAGTTATATATGGTATTTATAGATTTGACAGATTATGCAGAGCTTTATCATCAAATTAATCATTCACATGAGTACCCACCCCTGTAGAGATTACAATCTAATTTCTGTACATAGTTATGCACACATATGAAGCTTATTCATTAAAGCACAAATTTGTGGATTTGCTTCACTTTTGGCCGCTATGCTACAATAGTCACAGATTCTCTACTCCATAATCACTAAGCAGCGGATTTCCATAGCCTCTTTGTTCTGGTCGAGTGAAAATGGTGAATTAGACACAGTGCTCCTTGCTGAATTTGCTATTTCTATATATTATGATGCAGATGAATAGGTGTGCGCTCACATGCAAACTGGTGTGAACTGCTCTGTAAGTCTGCATCCGTTGTAAGTGCCTGAATTGGTTGTGATTTTGCCACATCGCAGAGTTTTCTGAATACCAGAAAATGCAGAAGAGACTAATGAATATGAATAGACTAGGGACAGTTTGCTCAGACTCCAACAAACTAACTGGTACTTAGTTAGTTGTGGTTGTGGGAGGAAACCCAAGCAAGCACAGAAAGCATACAAGATCCATGGCAGATGATTCCTTGAGTGGAATTGAACCCTGGACCCTACCTGTACAGCCCCATGCAGTCGTTTATTTCTTTAGAGAAAACTAAATATTATCCTGAAATATTTTAGGACTTTTCAATGCAAAAGAAGATTATACTCCAAATCAGTCAGTAAAAACACATTGATTCTACATATTCAAACTTTTTGCAAAGGCACCAATATATGTTTGCAAATTATTTACATGATATTTAAAGGAATATGTGATACATTTTCTTTTATATTTTTCAACGCAGTTTATACTAACACTTTCTACTTTTCTTTCTATGACTTTCACCTTAGTATGTGTTACTATTTTCCCTGACAATGTGAAACCTCATGAATTAACACGTGTTAATCACTGGCGTGCAAATGAGAAAGCAGTTTATATGTAAATTGGACTACAATGTTGTTGTATCTTTTTAACAACATATCATCTACCTTGGGCAAAGCAGCCGGTTCTTTAAATAAGAATTCCAGAGTAGGAATGGATTATAAAAGAAACAAAGGTGTCTTTAATAGACAATGTAGTCAAGAATATTAAGCCACCCTCATAAAATAATAGACAATATTCTTTTCTGCTTCCTGAATCTTTAATGTTATGGACTTATGTGTAAGGAGCAGTACTTATGTTGGCGATTCCCTCCAGCATCGGGTCTCGCAGTTTCGGAGAGGGCGCCGCGTCTCTTCCTGGAAGCAGCTGTCGGGCGTGCGCGCTGACGTCATAGTGCCGCGGCGGCGCGCTTTTTAAAACCTGGAAGTGCGATGATCTGACAGGCTCCTGGCTATATAAGGGAGCCTGTCAGAGGGGTTCGGCGCCTGATTATAGGTTTTCCCTCTGGCCTATCCAGTTCTGCTCTTGCAGTTTATTAAACTCTAGTCAGTGTACTGAGTATACCCTGCTTGTCCTGCCATAGTTTCTGCATTGGTTCCCCATCAATTTCCGACAGAAAAAGCCAAAGTGGGATTCACCTTTTCTCTATTAGATGGTGCCGCTCTAGACTGGGCTTCTCCGTTATGGGAACAGAATGATTCTGTCAAGTCTGATCCTACAGCCTTCATTGAAGCTTTTCGTCAGGTGTTTGACATTTCCGGTCAAATTTCTGCAGCTTCTTCTCGTCTACTGCAGATTCAACAGGGCCATCGCTCAGCGGCCTATTATGCAATCAAATTTTGTACTCTCGCCGCAGAGGCTGTTTGGGATAACAAACAAAGCCAAGTATCTGTATACTGGCAGGGCCTTTCAGAAAAATTGAAAGACAATCTAGCTTCCCGAGACCTCCCCACTCAATTGGAAGAGATGATCGCTCTGAGCAATCGTGTGGATAACAGGTTGCGTGAGCGCCAGCGCAAGAGAAGAAGGTACCCCCAGGATCATTCTCTGGCTAGTCCTTCCTCAACCATCTCTCTTGCTTCCACCAGTTCAGAAAAACCCATGCAAATTGGGGCTATGCGTCTATCTGCAGAGGAACGTTTACAATGCAGAACTTCCGGATTGTGCCTGTATTGTGGTAATTTTGGGACTTCCCTGGTTAAGACTTCATAACCCCTTTGTAGATTGGTCCAACAATCAGATTGTTTCTTGGTCTCCCAGATGCAAGTCGTTATGTTGTTCCTCTACTCCCACTGTATCCATTGGTTCTACCACTCTCTCACTATCTCCCGAAAATTTCAAACTCTTACCTCCTGAATATTCCTCCTTTCAAGATGTTTTTTGTAAAAAGGCGGCAGATTAGTTACCTCTTCATCGTGCCTACGATTGCCCCATCAAGCTTCTTCCAGGAACCTTTCCTCCCAGAGGCAGAATATACCCTTTGTCTATCCCGGAAACTGAGGCCATGAGAAGTTACATTCAGGAGAATCTCGATAAGGGTTTTATTCATCCGTCGACATCTCCTGCAGGAGCAGGATTCTTTTTCGTAGAAAAGAAGGATGGTTCTCTTCGTCCTTGATTGATTTTTTGTATTGATTATTGTCAAATTCGTCACTTCCGTAACAGTGGAATGCGGATATGCGTTCCAACCTCCTAGCTCACAACCAAGGCGTACATTGAAGCGTTCCAAGCCTCAAATAGGACTTAAGAGATCGGTTGTGTGAAGGAACGCTTCTCTTATATGTCAAACAAGAGGAACTGGGAAAAAGTGAATGGAGGCTGGGCAAAGAGTTTAAAGGGACCGCTGGGCAAACTGAGATTTACAGAATATATGCACATATATAATTTTTAGAAAACCAGTATTAAATAGAATTAAATAGATATAGTTTTTTTAAAGGAACAGTATTAATAGATATATAAAAAACGTATTAAACGGATATATAAAAGATGATTATAAAAATATTGGTCATAAATAAAAACAAAAAACTCACATGGACTCAGATTACTGGGACTCAGATTTGAGACAACAGCATTTGCCTTGTGGAAGGAAGCATTGTTTTCTGTGATTAGTGTCTGGCACATCAGATGAGGAGTTCTATAACATCTCAAGGCGCATTGTGTATTGTTTTCTGGTGAGCAGATTATTGTACTTCACGAGTGGCGGTGTTTACCATTATAGTTACTTCTCACTCACTCTAATTGGGAGTGGTTGCACTTTGAATTTACATATATTGTTGATAAGGCACTTAGTGCTGGTTTCTCTGCGCTTCTTTTTCCAGTTCCAAGTTTTGTACATTCCCATTAAGAAGGTGTTTGAAGCACACTTCAATTTACAAAGAAGCTGCAATCAAGTTGTTTGGACTTTTTTTCCTCACTTTTTGGACATTTTATTTCAAGAACTTTTTAACTGGTTATTTCAAGAACTTTTTAATTGTTTTTTCACTTTTGCGCTTCCCAAACTCAGTTCATTTTACTCTGATTGTGAGGATGTTGTCACTGCACTTCACTGGTGGAAAATGCATCCCAACACATGACTATGCATCCTTCTACTGTTTAACTGACTATGCTGCACAACGCAAGAAACTTGAGTCTGATGCTGTTTATTTCTTCGCTATGGGAAACAGCTGCTTAGTGAATAAGGAGCAGTGAATTTGTGACTATCAGAGTGTAGTGACCCAAGATGACACCAATTCACTCAGATAATTGAATCTGGGCTTTCATGTGAAATCCCCATGGAGCTATGAACTATTTTTGACTTGCAGAACATGGCAAGCCCTAATATAAACATCAATTTGTTTTTTTTTAATCATGTACCAAAACTGAAGTGATACTAAATACCAGTACTAGACTGCTATTTTTCAATTGAAAAATATACTTTATTATATGCATAAAATATATAAAAACAAACACACTTTAATAACAATCATACAATATACAGAAAAACAGAATACATTTCATATATGAAACATTTCCACCTTTAAAACAATGCATCAAACATCAAAATACAACAAATGTTATACATTTAGTATCATGATTGAGGCAGTAGAGTTTAGCACCGTGTAAATCCATAAATTTAAGCAAAGATAGGTAGGTGATACTTTTTATTGGCTAATGGAATAGATGGTAAATGCAAGCTTTCGAGACTACTTAGGTCTCTTAGCCAATAAATGGTATCATCTATACTCTCTTGTCTTTGTGTATCATGAGTGAATTACACATTCATTCTAAAAAAAACATATAGGGGTATATTGTGACTTCCAGGGGTGACTGGGGGTGGTGGTTGGGGGGTAGGCTAAATTGGCAGGGGCGATCTGGGAGCGGGTGGGGTCAGGGGGAAAAAGGGGTGGGGGGGGGGGGGGGGGGGGGGGGGGGGAGTCACGGGCCTTGGGCATTGTCCAAAGATCATCTGTACACTTCCAAATGGGGAAGAAATGTGAGGAGAAAAAGGTCTCAATCCTCTTCCCCTGGACTGTCTTTGATGGTGTAGTCTCTGAGCAGGCTGTGGATAAGCCAACAATAGTCTGTATAGTCACCTTTTCCCTGTCTAACACAAGGCAATTTCTGGCAAACCATAATGTGCTGGGCTTACTGAATCGCCCCAGTGGTGTGGGCGCCAGGAAATAGTCCATGAAGTACCAAGTGGTACAAAAGGCTGCTCCTGGGCACACAGCCTTTGAGGTTGTTTTCCAGGGCATCCATAAGGGCCTGTACATAAGGGCAATCCGAAAAGAGGTGCAAAGATGTTTCCTCCTGAATGATTCACCAGGGGCAGTGCCTGCACCTGCAAAGGATCCTGGTGTGCATAAAGGTCCTTAGACTGCTTTTTTTTATTGAAAATATATTTTATTATTTACATATACAAAAAAGAAACACACCTCAACAATCATGCAGTATACAGAAACAACCAATACAGTTCATGCAAAAAAACATTTCCACCTGTAGAACAATGCATCATACAAAAAATACAACAAATGTTATATACATTTAGTACCATGATTGAATTACACATTCATTCTGAAAAACATGCAAACTTACATATGGGTTTCCAGGGGTGACTGGGAAGTGAGGGCATAGGCTAAGTTAGAGGGGGTGGTGTGGAAGTGGGTGGGGGGGGTGCACAAGGGCAGGGGGCAAAAGGGGTGGGGGAAGGGGGGAAAGGGTTGGGGGCAAGGGGTAGAAAGGGGCAGGGGTCACAGGCCTTTAACACAAGGCAATTCCTGGCAAACTATATAGCGTCCTTTATGCAACACATAATGTGCTAGGCTTGCTGAATCACCCCGCTGGTGTGGGTGTCAGTAAATAATCCATAAAGTACCGAGTGGTACGAAAGGCTGCTCCTGGGCACACAGTCTTTGAGTTAATTTACCAGGGCATCCTTAAGTGCCTGCGTAAGGGTAATCTCAAAAGAGGTGCAAAACTGTTTAATCCTGAATAATGCACCAGGGGCAGTGCCTGTACCTACACAGGTTTCTGGCATGCATAAAGGTCCTTAGGGAGAGGCCCCCCTGAATTGCCATCCATATAGCCATTTCCATATGTCTGTTTGTCAGTTCTTTGGATGCCACATTTTTCCAAACAGTCTCTGCTGTGGCAGCAGGTAGCCCTGGAATAGACTCCATAATGTCTTTAGCTCTGATGAGCTTGTGAATAGTCTTTAGTTTCCATAAGTCTGGTTTAACCCCCTCCAGACTGTGCTCCCTAACAAATCTGAGGGTGTCCAGGTAAAACCAGCGAGTGTCCCAGTTGTAGTGGTAGGAGCTGTCCCATTTGTCCCAGCCCAGTTTCCTCCAAAGGGGCAGTCGGAAAAAAAGAGACATGGAGTTTCTTAGGAAGCCAGTGTCTGAGTCTATTAAAGTCCTGCGTATGTAGTTGCATGCAAGGAAGGTCCGCAAAATGGTGGGGATGTCGGGGACACCTTTCCTTCCTTTTAGGGGCTCCTTGTACATTACTGCACACTTTACTCTGTCCATTTTGGAGCTCCAGATAAAGGAAAACACAGATCTTGTAATGGCCCTGCACACTGTCACCAGTGTATGGAGGATGTCATTACGCAGCACAAGTGTTTTGCCTTCGATGGATAGATCCCTGAGGCTCCAAAGTACAAACTTTTGGTTAATATTGGCCATTCTCTCATCCCAGCACTTCAGGGCCATGCCTTCACCACCAAATCAAATTCCTAAGATTTTGATGAAGTCTATTGTCATGTTGAAGACAGATGGTCAGAAGTTGGATGCCACTCCCTGTAGAGCATGGTCTCCGACTTCCCACAGTTGACCTTTGCACCTGAAGCTTTGACGTAGTCCTTGCAGGTCTGGGTGAGTGCTATCATCAACTGGCAGTCTGTGCAAAAGACGGTGACGTTGTCCATATACAGCGAGCACTTGATCTTGAGTCTGGCCGGTCCCGGTGTGGTGATCCCTCTGATCTCTGGATTTTGTCTGAGGCATTCCGTGAAAATCTCTATACAATACACAAAAAGGAGAGGTGAAAGGGGGTAGTCTTGCCTACCCCTGAATTTACAAGAAAGGGGTCAGTTTTCCAGCTGTTAACCAGTACCAAACTGGAAATATTCTTATACGTTGACATAACAATACCACAGAACAATCTCCCCATACCAAACTTATGCAGTACCCTGCCTATAAATTCATGAGAGACCAAAGGCCTTTTCCTGATCCAGGCTTTCCGGGCCTGCCTGTACATGGAGCTCCTTGATGTAGTGAATCGTGTGTCTGATTAGGGCAAGGCTGTCCACAATTTTGCAACCAGGGATACCGCAGGTCTGGATGATCTGTGGGATGACAGTTCTTAGCCAGCTGGGCTAACACCTACTTAGATTTTCAGTGAAAATTACCCTTGTGCACATGCTTCACTTTTGGATTTTTGGCAACCATACCTTTTGCGCGCACCTACTCATATTTGGTATCTTACAGTTCATGAGGCATTGCTCTTTCCAATATAGTTTGTTGTTTGGGGCTTCAAGTTATTATGTGATTAGAATGCTGTTTTGATCTTGCATTTTTATAAATTTTTCAGCAAACCTGTGAATTTCATGGGGGCTTGCATCCACAAATCTATGCCCATGGCAATGAGCCTGTTTCGCCTAGATAGCTGAGGGGGTTTACTTTTGGAGGATATATATTTTGATGTGGGTGTTCACAGGGTAAAGAGTTGTTTTGCTGCAGTAAGCAGAGTTTTCAGTAAAAATTACCCTTGTGCTCATGCTTCACTTAGGGTTGTTTGGCAAACATATCTTTACATGCACCTACACATACTGGATATAGTTGTGTTCAGGAGGCATTGCTCTCACATATTTAGTATGATTGATTTTGGGGGTTTTAAGTTGAGATGTGAAAAAAATACTGTTTTTACTCTGCATATTTATCAATTTTTCACCAAATCTGCAGATTTCAAGGGGGCTTGCATCCACAGCAACATGCTTTGTACACCTAGATAGCAGCTGAAGGTGTGTACTTTTGGAGGACATATACCTTGTTGAGGGTATTCCCAAGGTAAAGGGGTTGTTTTGCCTAAAAAATTGCAAGTTGGGCACTTGGACTGCAACAGTCAGATTTTCAATCAAGAATACCCATGCCTGCATGCTTCACTTGGCGGTATTTGGCAACCATACCTTTAAGTGCATCAATGCATGTTGGATATTTTTGTGTTCAGGAGGCATTTCTATTTCAGTCTTAGTATGATTTTGGGGGTTTCAAGTTGAGATATGAAAAAAATACTGTTTTTACTCTACATTTTTATAAATTTTTCACCAAATCTGCAAATTTCAAGGGGGTTTGCTTCCACAAATCAGCATCCACAGCAACATGCTTTGTACACCTAGATAGCTAAAGGTGTGTACTTTCGGTGGATATATACTTTGTTGGGGATATACCCAAGGTAAAGGATTGTTTTGCCTAAAAAATTGCAAGATGGGCACTTGGGCTGCAGCACTCAGATTTTCAGTTAAAATTACCCTTGCGCGCATGCTTCATTTTGGGGTGTTTGGCAACCCTACTTTTATGCACACCTACACATATTGGATATCATTCTGTTCAGGAGGCATTGCTCTTTCAATATGATTTTTGGATTTTCACATAGATATGTGAAAGAAATGCTGTTTTTACCCTGCATTTTTAACATTTTTGTTCAGGAAATCAACACAAACTAGTGAATTTCTTGAGTGCTTGCATCCACAAATCTGTATCCATGGCAACAAGCTTGGTATGCCTGAATAGGTGAAGGTGTGTACTTTCCAAAAATATATACTTTGTGGTGGGTATTTTCAATGTAAAGGGCTGTTTCTTGAGAAAAACTGCAAGGTGTGCGTATAATTTTTTTTCTAAAATATTGTAATGTGCTCATTTCAATTAGGAGTGTTTCTTGGGCAGGAAAGGGTGTTTAGTAAGACATATGTGATATCGCTGTGATCGGGAAGAACAGGGTTTTTACAATAACTATTGGTTTCCCTGAGAAATGTACCTTTTCTATAAAAATATAGGCTCCAATTTAAAGAAAATACCATTTTTTGTAATTTTTTTTCACATATTTCACCCAAAATAATAATCAAGCAAAGAAATAATTGCAAACAAGACCTTGCATGTGAAAACTCAATGTCTGCTAAAAAAAAGAAAGATATTTAATTTTCCTGGAAATCACATTGCGTTCTGTGCAAATATATTAGTTAAACACTTACAGTGCAAAATTATTAAAAATTGCTTGGCAATATGTGGTGGAAAAAAATTTTTGTCTGGCATTGAAATGGTTAATACAGCTGTTCACCTGGCAGATAGGTCCCTTTGCCAACACTGTTATCGATACCTGGAGGTTTTAGTACTTCTTTAAAAAGATATTTTTTTAGTGTAACAAAAGTCAGTCCAGTGCTATTTGTGTGAGTGTGAGAAATGAAATAACATTGTTATAAAATGTTTTGGGATAATAATATCCCTTTATAGTACTCAAGGGCCATGGATAATATGACATAGGCTCCCCTTCAAATTTGTGGAAGATGTAAACTTTTTAATGGGAGGGTTCTGTAAAACTGTTCCATAGTGGCTTAAAAAACCCTTTGAATTATAATAGAAATGCAGCCAATCACACAGCAAAAATCCATGAAGGAATCTACTCTAGAATAAGCAAACAAAACATGTGTGAATCACGTCTCTTTTATTTTAAAGACTTTTGTGCAAACTTAATTTTTCCTGACTTTTTCAGGTAGCAAGCATTATCTGTGAGAAGATTGACCAGAACTGGACAGAGTTTTCCAAGGCAGTACAGTCATATGATAATGAAGGTTCTGGAATCATGGGCAAGGAACATTTTAAAAGAATCTTACAGTCCTTCTGTCCATCTATATCTGATGAGCAATTTAAAATGTAGGTTATTTTCAACTTCGCTTAGGCCTCTAGACTCTTTATAGGTATTTTATATCTCCTTTTAAAGTTCTTAAATACAGGAGCTTATAGGTACAAAATGCTTGGTGTTGTAAGCCACACCCACTAACTAGCCACACCTCTTTGAGCAAATAATTGCAGACTAAAATTTATGCATTAGTAACCTGAAGTGCTTTATTTGGGTGACCTATAATGCAAAATGAAATTGCAAGTGTCAGGTTCAACATTTGAATGTTAAAAATTCTTCTTAGTTAGAAATTATTCCCTTGATCCCCCTACCTGTGTAACTCACTAGGAGAGAGGCTCTGTTCCATCTGAGCCACCTATACGGACAACCTTGTACCTATATGGAAATCCAGCACTGCATACACATTTTTAGAAGTAACTGCGTAAGTAAATTATATGTTTATGGGTAGTGATTTTGGGCCATTTTCTGAAAAAACAAACAACAATATGTGTCAGAATCAGGAATAAATGCTTGTTCTGAAGGAGTCCTTGGCAAGTGTCTGTAAACAGGGAGTTCGGCCAGATAGAAAAGTAACAGTTCACAGCAGGCTGTCAGGAGCAGATAACACAGCAGCTTTAACATGGACTGGGAACACAGGACTCAGATACAGGTGCAAGTGCAGACTCAGGACTCAGGTACAGGTAAACAGATTGTAAAACAAAAGTTCAGGATAATAGCAGAGAGCTAATGTCTACTCACTGGGAGCTCTGAAATAAACGAGCAAGGAGGAAGTGTGACTCGTTTAAATAGTCTTAGGGATCATAAACTCTAGATCCTGACAAAATGCCTAGTTTACAGTTGCCCAAAAACTTTATAAAAGAAGATCAATGAATGATATGACTGAATATAATGAAAAATACAGTATAACCTAAACAGGTATTAAGGACTATCAAAATTGAAAATCTATGGGGGGAATTCACCATTGTCCGAAGTAGTGCGAACAGTTCGGGCGACTGCGCCAGTCGCCAACACAATAGAACTTAGCAATATTTTGCGTGCGCGTGCATGGGAATGTCTAATTACATTGAAAATCCTACAAATTGATGAGTCTATTATCTATTTTACTTCACGACTTCAAGGCGCCATGAAGTTCATTCAAAAATAAGATCACTACAAATTCATTTGTTGAGTCAAAATAGTCGGGACTTCGCTTCTCATCGCACATCAATAAAGATGCGAAT
>WMED01017660.1:0-12936 GCA_019650415.1 Pipa parva | reverse complement strand
GCAAAACTAAACCCAGGGTTCATTTATTTTTTGCCTCTGAATGGCTGTGATCAAGGCCCGAGAGGGAGGGGCCGGCACGTGAGCTGTATATATATATTTGCATCCATATATGTTTTTAATTATGTGTTAATAAATTTTTGCTTGTTTTAATTAATTTGTAGACCCAGAAGTGCGTGCCAACTTTTTTGTTTTTGTATATATATATATATATATTGCATGGTAGTGAGGGTAAAGTATCCTTTTGATATTATTATGAGTGGATAAACAGTCTATCTACACAATGTATATATTCACTATTTTGCTCTAAGTGCAAAAAGAGAATTGTACCAATATCATTCCTAAATAAGATATATTTTCTATGAGTTTTTTAAAACTTTCAAAACCACGCAATATTTCCTTTTTCCTCCTTCCCTCCTGGTTTCTATTATTTTCTCTTTTAGAAAAGAAAATTCTATTAAAGCATCACTAAATAATTGTGTTTTGTTCTCATATTACCGAAGGTCTAAATTTTTGCTGTATAGTTTCCTTTCTTTCTCTTGATAACTTTCTTTGTTGCAGTGATTGGAAAGCCTTGACAAATACAATTACTTAAAAAAACATGCTGCTCATAGAACAATATTCACATATGCTATTACCTAGCAACCAGATATTTATACGATTTGGCAGCAAAGCTCCATATGGGTACCTCAGCTTTCTTATCTCCCATTACATATTATAAGTAACATCTACCAGAAGTAGTAATGAACAGGAACATTTTTTTAAAGATGAGAGATCTCAGAAATACAATTGACCTTCTTTGTTTTTTTCTGCACTTGTTCTCATGTAATAGTGTTTGATATTTAAATTACAAAAGTTATTTAAAACTTGAAAAAGTAAACTATTCACTATTGAGAAAGTAAACTATACATACAATGTAATAGTATCATTATTAAAATTCATACGGTCCTATATTAAAGCCATTAAAGATAAGCCAGCTTTGGTTTGAAGAATTTTGGTTAAGCACAGCTTCAAGTTAAAATAATTCTGTTTTTTCCACCTTTACATGACAAGCCCTTTAAACACAACTTGAAACAATGGGTTATTAGTGTCATGCAAATTTCTATTTTCACAGAACTATACCTCTAGATAGAGGGGGAATTCACCATTGAGCGAAGTGAGCTCACTTCGTACATGGTGTTATGCCCTCGCTGATGTCCTGCATGTGGACATCAGCGATCGCTTTAAAGGGATTCCAGTCTCGGCGAGACCAAAAGAGTTTTTTCGCCAAGACTGGAATCCCTTTAAAGTGCTCACTGATGTCCGCGTGCAGGACATCAGCGAGCGCATAACACCATGTGCGAAGTGAGCTGAAGGATTCGGAGCTCACTTCGCTCAATGGTGAATTCCCCCCAGAGTTGGTTCTCCCTTCTAGTTTTAACAACTTTTATTTCACTGAGAACATACATTTAGCTCTAATATAGATAAAGTCTCTAAATGTACTTACTTAAATACTTTCAGGATTTTACTAATTATTGTTTCACAATTTTATAAAGAAAACAGAACAATCTTTTTTGAACATGCTAAACAGATTTACATACAAAGGGAATAAAATAATTCTAATGGATCAGTACACAGAGACCAAATACCAATATCAAAAATATTCAATTACTTGGGTGATACATTAAAGCATATTCTGTAAAAGATATAAGTTATTCAGTGTGTATTGAAATGTTGAAGGGGAAATGTAATCTTATGCTTAGAATTTGTATATAATAAATTGAAATAGTGTAGAAAAATGTATATTAATATATTGTCTATATAAAACGCAAATAATTCTTACCTCCATACCAATATAATTTTTAACTAACCATCTGTGACTATTGAATCAATTAAATCTGTGCACGCCCTATGTTATTCTAAATCTGAGATTCTCTATAAAGAGAATAACAATATACATACAATACGTAAAATAATTTTTTTTTACTTTAATCACCTTGGTGTCAATTATAAATAGACCTGTTTACAGATTAATGCTTGACTTAGAATATGAGTAGCACAGGTTTTATAAGATGTTTTTTTAGCAGCAAATTTTATTTCCCATAAAAAAAATAATCAAATATGAGTAATGCTCTTATCTACTCTTTTATTTCAGTGAATCATTTAATTTATTACATTTTTTTTACTTTGTCATGGACAGTATAATACCCCATGGGTGTGACATATTATTGTATGCACTAAATACAATGTTAAAGATATGTATGCTTGACTGTATGAAACAATTCAGAGACCAGGTATCTGAGTAAGTAATGTAGACAATTGTTTGATAGTACTCAGCAATCCTGGGACTTGAAAAATATTGCATTCTTTAATTGTTAAAAAAAATCTTAATCTCCAATAAACAAAAAACAGCCTCTCATGTGTCCAGTCTGTGGATCCCTTTGTTTGTTGAGCTGGCTGGGCCCCCCCACAGAAGTACCCCCTATACTCCCATGTTGGCAACCTTGTTCCTCAGCATTTGACTAAATTGGTGGTTAATTCCATGACCTCGAGAAATCAGATGTTTTGGACTTGCAGTTTAATTTTTAAATACAAGATGACAGGAACACAGTTTTCATATATTACTCATAAATTTCTTTTGTGTTATATAATTATTTATATCTAAATTAAATTCAAGGTAAAAAACAATTTGAAATATTTTAAGTATTTATGAATAGAGGACTAATTTATTATCCCTTAAAAGTATTATAAGCTACATTATAGCTGTAACTTTTTAGAATTTCTCATTCAATTATTTCTCCTTTAATAAACCCATATAATATTTTTTATATTGGGATTTTATAGATTTCACAACATTAGATTTTTTAGTATACATCAATAAATGTGATGTTGGTCTTTTAAAAGAATTCAGCTGTTACAACCAACTTGCTTTTCTACAAGAAACAATCGATAGCTACATTATTAGTGGAAAAATAATTTATGTTGTAGGTAAAGGTTTTAGTATAACTTTATAATTTAATGTTGTTATAACACACAGAGTGTTGTCCATTACAAGTTCTCTAAAATATTAGCTTGTCGTATAAAATAAGAAATTACTTTATGATGAACAATAGATCACAACATAGGAGAAGAGTTACAGAATAACATAGGGATACAATTTAACTAACTATAGTGGCTATAACCAACATTTTAGCTTTAAAACTCAATATTAAACAAAGCTCATAGACTGAGTAAGTACTAAATGTTGGTTCAGCATCTGAAACATACACCTCAACATTTATTTGAATGCAAATGTTTCTGACATCCAATCAGTTGCTGTTTTGAGCACAGTTTTAAAAAATGATGGAATTATCTGGTAATTATTTTTTTAATATGAGCTATTTTGGATAAAACCTTTTCTGACTCTTCAGTAATCTATCTGTGACTCCTCCCCACTGTTGCACTTTGTTCACTAAATTATTTTGGTTTCTAACATAGATGACCATGGCAATGTCAAAATTACTCCTGTAAGAATAACCCCTATAATATTATATTAATCCCAAAATGAAGTAATTACATGAACTCTCACACAGTTGGCAAAATTTGTTGCTATGATTTTTCCTTAACTTCTGTATCCTTTGTAGATGCTACTGTTGTTTGTTCCAAGAACATAATGTGTGAATATATCACCAAAAGCTTTACCACTTTATTTGAGAATTAGCCCAAAACACCAGCTTTTGGTTATGTGGAAAGGATGAAATTTCCTAAACATGCACACAAATAACTTACTCAACATTGCTATAGACTGCCTTATTTATCTAAGCCAGATGCACTATTTATCCCTTGTACACACAGGGCAACACATTTTCTCTCATTTACTGCACATAATTTTGCAGTTAGAAATGTTACTATTTTAGTGAAATGCAATAAGTGGATTAGGGCAAAAATTATTAATAAAACACAAAAAAATGCAGACATTAAGGTGATATCAAAATGCATAGATTTTCAAATTTCTAGTGAACTATGCACCACACCAAGAAATGCATTGTCCAGTCAACTTCCACTCCTTACACACAGGTTAAAATGAGTAACTGCCTTTAAATTGGTATAGTCATTCACAAAGACTTGTGAATGAACATGAACATCTATGAATCAAGAAAGCTCATTCCTTTCCCACAGTTAGAATATAAATATTACTTGCCCAATAATATGTTCTGTCACTATTTCTTGCTGAACTTTCTGAAGACAAGCAGAGGATATTAGGCATTCACACCAAGCCTTCAGAAACCTCTCACAATTTCAGTACCTATTGTGCTTGTCTAAATGAATTCTAGTACCCAAACAGTTTTAGAATTTGTCTCTGTGGTTAAAATTTCTTTCTTTTTGTTAAAATTTCTTTCTTTCGTCAACCTTTCTTTACAAAAACCATTACGGAATTATAGTAATAAAATTGTTAATCATGATGCACACCTCATGGCTCTGAAAAAGTGATAAGACCTAATGTGCTACCATCTGTGAATATAGACATAGATTCCTTGTTAATTCATGTTTAAATTCTACAAATTATCGGTGACTCAGCTAGTTAGCTATTTATTTTTATGGATTGTAAGAATGGTTAAAAAATATTTTGCAGCAGCAGAAAATCAAGTGTAAAAAAGCCTGATTACTAACTATGAACCAGTTAAAAATTAAATTTCCAAATGCAAAGTAAATTAATGAAAAGAGCAAACCAGTTAAAAACCAGCTGTACATTTACTAACAAACTAAACTGAATAAGCTCCAAACAAGTGACCAGTAACCTCCTGATGTACTCCCCTTCCTCTAGGTTCTTTGTCATGGTCATGGTAGCAAGGAGTACATCAAGTGAAGGTGATTTATGCGCTTATCTCTTCTGTTGGTTTTAATGATTAATCTCCACACACTTATTCTGTATATTGCAGTGGGGGGCATGTAACTCATGGGATTACACCTTTTCCCAGTGCTCTGGAAAATAAATTAAATTTAGGGGCTCATATTAAAAATGTGATTGAGCTAGGGTCTTTTTACTCATTAAATAAACCATGACTCCAATTGTACAATGTACTAAAGAAAATAAATAAAAAACAGAAACTTCTTCCATAAAAACGAAATGGTTAAATGCTTTTAACTTGGGAGTGTAATTTACAAAGATCCTACAGAATATATAGAACTTTACCTGCAACTAATTAGAAGGGAATTTGAGTTTATTTTATTATTATTTCAACACTACCTCTTTACATTGAACTGTGTCATCTTCCCTACATGAGTGAGTTGTGCTCCTGTGCTAGAAAAAAATCCATACAAACCCAAATTTGCATTTTCTGTTTAAAGTGCGTTGCGAAACTCTGCAAACTGATGAGATTCCCACAAATCTCCAAACTACAGTGTCTCACTTATCTCTATCATTATTTATGATATATTTATTAACTTATATTCTATGTTGTATTAGCTGTAAACTTGTATCATATGGCAGTAGTGCAGGAACACCTCTCAGTAAGCAAATGCCCTTCAATAAACTGGCACCGTATTGTTAATTCTATTGTAAGGTATATCAAATTGATTTAGCCTTTGGTTGGTGCAGTGTGATGTGACCTATACTTTACAACAGTTATGGGTTTACATAGTAATTTGGCTTTTTTACTGAAATTGATTTCATGCTAATAACAAAAAAAATACATTGGCGTAGCTCTGTTTTTGCAACCATTTTTAAAGTATATTTGAACATTGCTACTTTAGCAATGATCTAAGTAATGATTTCAGTATTTTTTTTTATTTTGTGCAATTTTGCACAAAGCAAATACAAGATAAAATTAGAATCATGAAATGAATGGTTACTTATTGCAGAAGCCAATATTTCAAGTGCAGTGACATTTTAAAATGTATAATCACACATTTCATATGGCATTTGAATTTGTGTGAGACCTGCATACAAATAGTTCATCTTGGATTTACCACCACTGATGTTTGTTAGCAGTATATATGAGAGAAATGAATGCTGTATTATCATTTAATGTCACTATAAATAGTATTGCCTGAAGGGAATTGTTTTTCAACTATGTAAAAGTAAGTTATCAATATAACTTTACCTATGAGTGAACAAGAGAGGGATTACTGTTTTTTTCTATGTGTGAATATATAGACTTAGATTTTAAAGTTTTGAGCTATCTTTATCTTTTAGGTGTATCTCTTAGACCTCTACTAAATTTGTTTATTTGCGTTGTACATAAATGTAGGTACTGTATATCAAGTATATAATTACAAATGGAAGCCAATGCCAGAGTTCAATACCATTGAAGCATTTTCTATTTTCTGTTGCTGACTTACAGAGATTTTTCTCAATCACAATGATTAGTAATCTGTAATTTGGAATTTTTAGCTGATTCACAGGCAATTCCAGTAGTGTTTTTTGTTTGCTGAAAGTTTATTAACTGGTCAAATTTGTGTTTGTATAACTATGATCTGTTAATCAATGTGAATCAAACATTGGCCGGTTTAGGTATTTCTTTATTTTTTCACACTAAGATGCTACTTTACTTATTTTATTTCATTAGGAAGTTGAGCCTGGGCAAAACTTCTCAGCACAAACTAGAACAGTAAATAATTGACTTATTTTGCTCAGAGTTTGCCTGAAGCTGAACTGATAAAACCACAATGCAGCTGGATTTCTTGGTGCTTCCAAACCTAATTTACACTTACTCTATGCATTCTTTTGCAAAATGTTATTAATAGTCTAAACTAAAATACAATGGGGGCGCAGGTTATACTTTATGAATTTTACAACTCTGTATTAGTACAATGTAACTTATTATTTTTTATATTTGCGTTTACTCATGTTTACATGTACATGCAGTTCTATAGCTTCCAGCAGAATTAAAAGAAAGAAGTTCCAAAGAATATCTTTGTTTAAAAGATAACCAACTTTGTAAATAACTTGACTGCTACGAATTATGACTAATTATAGGTAAATAGATTGCAACATTGCAGGTACATTATACATGCAGTAAAACTAGAACACACAGGCATATTGTGTATACAAGTGCCTGATTATGAGAATGTTCTGGTAATCAATCAGTTGTAATGGTTGACAGTAACTGGGCCATATTTATCTGCACAAAGACCCATTCTTGTTTTTTATTTATTTATTGTTCTTCAGTAAGATTTTCCCCAAACATTTAAAGGAGAACTATTACATGAAAAAAAATGTAGCTGACATAATACTAATGCAAAGTATGGCTACCTTTCCATCAAAAAATTCAGCTGAAAAATTTCGGTCAGTAGATATTGATCGAACAAATCTTGCATTATTTACAGTGAGAAACTTCCATGATGTCGCGGGAAATAAACTCGGAAAAGCGAAAATGGGCTTTTCCGAGTTTATTAAATTCCGTCAGTTACTAAATAGAATAGTATTTTTTAATACTATTAAATAATTAATTTTGTCGTCTTTCCTCTTTTTGTAGACTGGTAAAATAGCAAGGTTTCTATATAAGTCTTTAAAACGGCTCAGCAGTTGCCCTCTAATTTCACTTTCCTTTATTGTTTAGGTGACAAATACTTTTTAGTTATAACTATTAGGTATATTTTTATATACCTCATCTTAAATAATCTGCATTATGTTACCAATAAATAACGCAATCATTAAAAACCTCAGAGGTGTGGTAATATATATATAGATTTTTTTGTTAAAAAAAACACATATGCATTGATTTTATTTTTCTGCATAAGTAAAATCTGATGTATTTTCTTCTGTGGGCAATCCTAACTATACAAGCACAAAATTTGTCATAGACCTTTCAGCTGAAGTTTGGTAAAGGGCTTTCACAGTAGATATAAAAAGACGTGGCCTTCCGTACTAACAAAGGTATGACCTACAGCCTTTGCAAAAGACAGCTTTAATAAAAGGGTTTGAGTTTTGTTATAAATATACAGTAGGGCCATTGTTATATTAGAATCCTCACATATGTAGATGCTACAAGCTAGCTTGCAGTCAGGATGGAATTTTTTCTTAAATACATGAGTACCAATATCTTTTTTAAAAAAAAAAATACTCACTTTATTTTATATTGACAAAGTAATGTCAAAAAGTGAAATGCTAAACATCCTTGACTTGCATAGTTTTATATACAACAGATATACTTTTATGAATATATTTTATGTAACCCCCCCAAAAAAATATACATTTTATTATCTTCTGTTTACAAGGACTGTATGGTTTATAGGAAAGGGTTCCTGCTTGCTTTATTAAATGAATGTAATAGTAAATAAGCAAAAAGGCCCAGACATAGAACAGAGCATAGCTGCTGTAATCCTTACAATTTAGGTTGTGTTCCTCTGGTATCCTTTTCAGTTTCCCAGATAATAAAGATCCAAAGAAATTTTTTAATGACTCCTGGAGACTTAAATGCAATTTCTTCAATGCTCACAGATAGTGTGCTGACTACAGAGGCACTACCACAGGATAGCGTGAAGAAAAATGCTGTTGGGCCTGGTCCTATCTTGAACGTGTTGACTGTGTGCCTGGGCCTCAGGTCACCAGGGAACTTGGTATGTAAGTAGTATGTAAGAAATTGTTTTCTATGTATTGGCCACCTAGTATTAAAGAGGAACTAAAGTCTCCTAATAAATCAGATTTGTTCATTTAGCCTACATTCCAGAAATTCTTTCCCTTTCAATTTAAAGTCTTAATTATCTCTACTTCTTCTTCATGCGTAATTGTACAAGTACAAGGCAGCCATTGTAGCAATTTAGTTACACCCCCAGCAAAGAAACCTACTGCCATTTATATTAGTAGTATGGCGACCTTCCCATTAAAAAATTCTATTGAAAAACTCATCTGAAAAGTTTCTGTCAGTAAATATCAATTCAAAATATCGATTTTACCAACCAAGATGCACTCGGGATATACTCAAAAAAGGCAAAATCTTTTTTTCAAGTTTGTTAAATTTTACCCATGTGAAAACCACATGACTTGGCAGTTAGATTGAAAGTAGGAACAAAGAATAAATGTTCTTGTACATCTTTCCATGTTGAGGAAGTGGTTAGGGCAGGGGTCGGCAAACTTTATTCAGGAGGGAGCCATTTCACTCCCTCCTCCGGCGGCGATAACCATCTTCTGAGCCGCTGGAGGAGGGAGGCGTGCCCTCTCCCGACCCCATGACCACCGACAGCCAATCAGAAGAGCCGTCGGCGGTCATGGGCGGGGCTTGGGCGTGGCTTTGGCAGTGCGGCCCGAGCCACAACAAGGCGGCTAAAGAGCTGCATGTGGCTCGCGAGCCGCACTTTGCCGACCACTGGGTTAGGGTATATATTTTGCACATGGAAGGTTGTTGGTTCAAACTCCAATTTTTTATTTTTTTTTATCACTAAATAAGGTGGTACCTCTATTTTGTGAATACAGTGAAGTGATTTTGTTAATAAATAAAAGATTTAATAAACTAATAAAACTACTTAAAAAACAAAGCCTACATTCAAGCAATATGATTGCCATATTTGAAGTTGGGAAGGAATTTTTTCCCTAATATGAGGACAATTGGTTCTTGCCTCATGGGTTTTTTCCTTTCTCTGGATCAACATTGCAGGAAAATAGACAGAACTGGACATACTTGTGTTTTTTTTCATCCTTATAAATTATGTTACTAGGGATTTGAGCCAACAACCTTCAAGTAGCACTTAACCACTTTGCTATACTTCCACTAGTGAAAAGTATTTGCAAAAGTAATTATTTTTTTTCTTCTAAAGCTGCAAGAGTTTGCCTTTAGTAGACCATGTAATAATTGTCAACCAATCAAATAATATGTGTAATGACATGTCAAGGTTAATTACCCTATTTCCCTAAAAATAAGACATCCCCCGAAAATAAGACCTAGTGCAATTTTTTCCAAGCTTAGAGATATAAGGCCTCCCCTGAATATAAGACCTAGCTGCAGTAAAGTACTACATCCCCTGACATTTCCTTTTCCTCTGTGAACACAGTGGAGAAAAATAGAAAAGTGAAAGTGAATTTACATTTGTTTCAGGAGGGGGTGGTATGGTATGTTTAGTTAGTGAGCACAGTCCTTGAGTAAGAGAGGAGGGGATAGATTAAATGAAATGCTCTGCTCCAACAACTTGTTTTCTCCTCAATTGCTGTGACTTGCAAAATCAGCAAGCCTAAACCATTTTAACACTTGTTGTACTTAATACTAGGTGGCCAATAAATAGAAAGCTCTTTATTTAGAGGCCTTAGTGTCACTTTGCAGCAGAAAGAACCTCCGGCACTCCAATTATATTGTTAAAAACAAGTCCATTTTTGAGACTGCAAAGACAAAGAGTTAAAAACAAGGTTGCAACATCAAAGGGCCTACGCGTTTCGCGCTGGGCGCTTAATCATAGCATACTTAAACAACATTAAACTCGTTCTTATATACTCAACACTGCCAGGTGCGTTTCCGGTTAGCCTCTATGTGGACTGCATAGCCCTGTCGTTTCCGTTCATATTCAAAGTCCAGTTATTGAACGTGTAAAGTCATGGCGCTAATAGACGCCGTTATCATGAGGCACTGCAGGACCCGAAACACCGCGAGACACAGGAAGTCTCACGCTCGTCACATAGGGCAGGGCTGGGCAGTCCTGAATCGAGTTATTTGCATATGCATGACTCACTCACACTGACCCTTCACATTCAGTGTTCAGCCTCATAGCCGCATCGGCTATGTCATCAAACACATTATCTGCAACTGGCATGAAATAAAATAAACTTAAGTTTGAAAATAAATAAACCAAGCAAGAATTATATAGATCTTTTGCAGAAACGCTTATATTGCAGAAGTAGAAAAAAACGCCGATGTCTTAAATATCAAAAGCTAAGTGAGGCTGAACACCAGATAAATAAAAATAAAGTCGTGTGTATAATACAATAAATAACTTAAAGGGAGTCACTGACATAACCTTTACGCATCCTGTACAGTTTAAGTTAATGACCGGTCACAATATAATTGATTCACTAAGAATCCATTAAATGAAAAATCAGTACTTAAACATAATCGTGTTAATTAATGAGTTAATATAGTATATGCTGCAATAAAAAATAAAGCAAACTGATAAGTGACTGAAACTGGCTACTTGATAACAGAACATACAAATGTTGGGGATGCAGTATCTTGTTTGAGAGGAATCAAGAAACATCAAATGGCCAAACTTGTAGCACGTTAAACGGCTAGTTGTTGCAGCAGGGATATTATATACTTGTATACAATAATGATGTTAAAAACCATAAAATTAAGTAAACATACATGTTAATACATAAATGAATTGCGTAATAAATTGATCGCATTATATGTGAATAAAAAAGTGTAAGCATATAAAATTGAATAAATCGTACAATCAATATAGTGATCCAAAGTGAAATATAGAGAAAATATATATATTAAACCTAATTGATTATTACATAGAGAGTAATAAAATTAATAAGGTGCACAATGATAAAAATCCATTGCATTGTGCACTGAACGTGAACTGAAATAAAAAATGGTGAGTATAAAATTGTGAAACGCGTGCAAGTGAAAAATAGAAACAATATATTATAGTAATACTAGAGGACCTAAGTGAGGGCAAGGTCAAATGAAATAAAATAAAATGATGCTGTAATTAATAAAACATGTACGTAAATATTATATAGATGGAAACGAAGGGACAAGTGATCATTAATGTATTAATATGATACAATAAATCAAGCATAGATGCCAATAAGCAAAAATTGAAAAATAGAAAAGTAAAAAGGCTTCAGATATCCACTGTAAGCTGTAGGTCCCAGGCCAAGTTTAAACCGAGAGGCTGTCACGTCCACAACTTAAAAATCCAAAAAGCCTCTCTTTTGTTGATGAGTTTGGCTAAATCACCCCATCTATGGCCCAAACTCACCCTTTCTATTCCCTGGACAGCAAATAGATCATGATAATTATGATGGGTGTTAAAATGCTTAGAGACTGTAGTATCCTTGCCATTGCTAATATTATTGAGGTGTTCCCTGACCCTCTTTCCTAATGTACATGTAGTTCTCCCAACATATTGTTTATTGCACATTTTACACGAGATCAGATAGATGATGCCGCTACTCTTACAATTGATGTACTGCTTTATTTCATAGGTCTCATTACTAACGTAACTCTGAAAGGAATTGGTGATGGTCATGTACTTGCAGCAAGTGCAAATATTATGGCCACATTTGTAGTTTCTCCGTACCGAAAGCCAAGTAGGTTTCCTCTCAGTTCTTATATCTGATGGGGACAAGAAATTAGACAGTGAGGGAGCTTTTCTAGAAATACATCTGATACCGTGGGCAAGGATGTTTTTAAGGTCATCATCATTATACAAGATAGGCAAATACCGTATAACAATGCTCTTAATATTATAAAATTCCAAACTATATTGTGTAGTGAAAGTTAGAATTGATTCGTTATTCGCATTATCACGATGACCCCTCAATTTACTTGTCCTTTTAGGACATGTATTAACTCTATTGCTAATAGAGAGACTATGTTCTTTTTTATGGTTTTTCAGATTAGCATAAGCCTTATCAGTTATGTTATGCTTGTTTTTGTTTTTATTATAACCCTTGATCATGGGCTGGTCAATGTCTACTATCTGTAGTTCATTAATACTATCATTAATGGTATCAGAATATAGCAGGGCTTCCCTTGTAATCTGTGAGGCTCGTAAATAGGCATTCTGTATCAGATCTTCAGAATAGCCCCTAGCTCTAAACCTCATTAAATTATTATTATTTTATTTTAAATCATCTACTTTTGTACAATAATTACAAAAAAGGGGACTTTTATTTTTTTTATAGACAGATACGTTAATTTGGAATTTTCAGCATATTAAAACATACCTGTTTACAGGACCGGCTCTCCGTATGGACGGAGAGGGCCGTTGCCCTGGGCGCAATTAGGAAGGGGGTGCACGCACCGGCGCCCCCTTGCTAAA
>WMED01017659.1:0-12936 GCA_019650415.1 Pipa parva | reverse complement strand
TTTTCTGCCTCTCAACGGCTTTGATCAAGGCTGTATTTTGCACCTTATGCATTAATATGTGTTTTTACATGGATATTTATCAAGCGTTTTGATTTTTACAGATCGAAAATAACTTTTTGATGAAAAAAAATTGCATAAAAAACTGATTTTCTACATGTCAAAAACAGCATTTTTAAATAGGTGATACCAGCATAACAAAGTATATACTGTTTTCCCACCATTAGGCCTTCAAAAAACCATTTCAACTTTGATAAATACCCCCGAAGGGCTTATTCACTAAAGTCCAAATTGTTGCGTATACGTGCGAATTTGCCAGATAAAGAATTCACACCTTAGTGAATAACCCCCATATGAGTTAATACATTTTTTTATGTTTTAACTACTTTCAAGCCCATGGAGTGCTGGCCAATTCTTTTTGCTTTATATTTGTTTATAAGGTAGTCATTTTGGCACAGCTCGGGCATATTATTATCTTAAATGGTGTGCTTGGATTTTTTGCATTATTTGAAACCAGATCAACTATACATGAAAATGTGTTAGATATTTTTGTGAATCAAGTAATTCATTTTTGACAACAAAAGAGTGAGAGAAGCAAGAGTGTGCACTGTAGTTTGTTATGTATTTCTTCATTTAAGATTTTTCCAGTTCCTGAGAAAATTTCTACTTTTGCACACTGCAGTAGCTCTGTTAAAGTCTACAGTTTTTTAAAGATATGCAAGATAGGGTTATTATTATTTATGAATATAAATTAAATATACTACTGGTAGCATGCTAGTATATTGCTGGTAGTTCTGCTTATATAAAGGAATCTGAAAAAGTACAGAACACACAAAAGCATGCACTAATTTATTGATTATGCAGCATTTTCTACCTACGCACAAAACCACATAAATCTACATTGTCCAGCTTCACAAAAAGTGAAGTTTTTCTAACACACTAGAGACTGCTTTGAAGATGGGTCTGTTGCAAGTTTCAGGGGAGATGAAAGATTGAATCTAGTAGTAACACTTGTAAAGACACTAAAGCATTCAAAGACAAAAAAAAAATCACACAAAAATAGTACTCTTTATTACAACACTGTGTGTTTGTGCTTCATATTATCCAGATCTGCAATAAACTCAGAATAATCATAGAGGGACATGGAATTGAAGCATGGGAATTGAAAGATTTACCTATCAATGCATATTTCAGGGTGTATAAAGGCCAACAGTTAATTTTGTTATATTAATATATGGGCTGAATAAGTTTTTTTTCTAATATTTGTGTTATAGTTTTATATTTGATTTAGTGTGAAAATTGAGCAACTATTTAGCCTGGCAAATTGAGTGCAAAATTGGCTGGTGGCATGCCCTAGTCGTGGTTCCCAGCGTGGACCTGTTTGTTGCCCCCTTATTTCTCATGGGTCAGCAACTGTGTAGTCAGAATTATCCAATCAGGACCTAGGTTTCATTCATTCAGGAATCATTCCTAGTGTTGTGAATATATATTCACTTTCCTAATGTTTCACCTCAGATAATTTAAAATAAACTAAAATAGGACAGTATTTATCAAGCTTCCCCCTAAAGAAGAGCATAAAGGAAAAAAAAATATGGGGAACTTTCCACCCACTTTGACAATTACCCACTGAATATGCCCAATATTTTCTATAACTGACCTCATCTATTGTATAAGTTCATTGCTGTATTGAAAGAAATTGATAGGCTTCTTGTAGTTTCCTAATGGTATAGAGATATCGGATAATATATTTACTTTTATAGTTAATATTTAGGTCAGAAAGTGCGGCTCGCAAGCCACTTGCGGCTCTTTAGCTGCCTTATTGTGGCTCGGAGCGCACTGCCGAAGCCACGGCCACAACGGCTCTTCTGATTGGCCGTCGGTGGTCATGTGATCTGAAGAGGGCACGCCTCCCTCCTCCAGCGGCTCACAAGATACTTGTCGCCGCTGGAGGAGGGAGTGAAATGGCTTCCTCCTCAAACAACTTTGCCAACCCCTGATTTAGGCTATTTGCCACCCTCTAACTTCCATTGTACATAAGAAATTGGAATAAGAAATGGTTGTCTAATTACAATGACACACAGTAGGAGGAATTTAAATATGTTGGTGGCTTTATAGTTTTATCTAACCCATGTATTAGAGCAGCTAATGGGACTTTTACACAGCTGTGCAAATGCTATTGAGAACAAAAAAAAATAATTATAGAATGCTAGTTTCAGCAAAATTTGAGGAGTAAAACAGAAGGCAAACAAAACTGATAATGGCACCCTAATAAAAATGACAGCATATTGCAAAAATGTTTAATTCAGCCAATATATTAATTTGATTAAAAAAAATGAGCCTTTAAATGAAAATGTACAGTGACATGGTGTCCATGCTTATTCAACAAACAGTAAAATTACAGAATTTTCAACAGCTTTAAGCTTTTGCTGTTCAACAATCCTAAAAATAAATGAATGGTTATCAAATAATAACATATGCTCTTTACTTTCTCTTTTGTAAAATTTATATTATGCCACTGCATTAAGTATTGTTTCTCTTGCTCCAATTCCATACAAGATAAAGCAAACTATAAAAACAAATTACTTTGCGCAACATAAAAATAAGTAACAGCAGTTTTAAAAACCAGAGTTCCATATTGCATGACATTTAAAAAGTTCGCAAAAGTTGTGAGATTAGGTTAGTTAGCCACTAGTGCTAAATGGTTTACACATAAATAAGCTGTTGCTAAAAGCATTTATTTGAGTTTCTAACAGGTAGTGTTGTTTTGAGATTGTATATGTCTAGGGGCTCATGTACAGTTGAAACCATTACTTTTTTTTCAGTCTTCAGAGCCAAATATCTGAAGGAAGAATGAGAAGATATAGATTATATCCAAATATATGTTAAGTGCTGCAAAGCCATATTCTTCAGGACTTAGAGAGTAACGTCTTCTCCCCATCATCATTTGTGTATCAATAGCCAAGAACTGAGAAGGGAAAACAAAAATGGAGATTATTTTTAGAATTCACATTTTAAAAAGCAATGAGACTGTTGTCTACAATAGCTTATCTTGATATGGGCTGAAATAGGATGGACACAGAGGAAGTTTAAATAATGTGCCTACGCTGCACTTACCAAGGTGAACACAACTGCTCCAACTGCAGCGTAAATGGCATGTAGCCAAGGAACCTATAGAAGAAACTGTATTTAGTAGAAGTTTAAAAAGGAACATACAACCTCATATACGATATATATATATATATATATATATATATATATATATATATATATATATATATATATATATATATATATATATATATATATATATATATATATATATATATATACTGTATATACACAGTATATTGGTTACCAAAAAAGTAATGATAATGAAAGGCTCCAAACAAAAGATCAAACTAAGTGCAACTTTCCATTGGAACATACAGTAGTTTTAGAGATTTGAACTTTTTTATTTTTGTAGGGGTTGCAGATTTCCACCAGAGCCTGCAAAGTCTCACTTAGGGACAATGTTATACAGAATTTTTTACATAACCTTCTAGCAAAGGTGGTAGAGATATATAGAATGACATTTGAAACATGCATGGATATATCTAATAAAATGTTAAAAAATCTAACTCTAATTAGCCCCTAAGGGGCTAATTCACCTTTGTGCGTAGTGAGCACATGGTGTTATGCGCCTGCTGATGTCCTGCACACGGACATCAGTGAGCGCATTAAAGGAATTTCAGTCTCAGCAAGAACACTCGAGTCTCCTCGCCGACACTGAAATTCCTTTAATACTCTCAGTGATGACCGCGTGCAGGACATCAGCGGGCGCATAACACCATGTGCGAAGTGAGCCGAAGGCTTTGCAGCTCACTACGCACAATGGTGAATTAGCCCCTTAGTCTCTTGGGTAGATTAGATGAATTTAGAGTTATTTTTGATCTACCAATAAATCATATGTTTCTGTAACTCCTGGGGATATTTATAAAAATCATAAGAGTTTTCTTCTGGTATATTAATATTGATATACCTTTAATTGGGTCGAAAATATCAATATATTTATTAAGCTCCTTTTGATCTTTTCTAATGCTGAAAAGTGTTTGACTGTGTGAGTGTGGCAAAAATACATTATTAATCCCCTATGGAGGTGGTTTAGAACACTTTTTTAAAGCCCACATTGAAAAGATCAATGATATCGATGGAAAAGGAGCTCCATTAAAAGTAATGTAAAGTCTAGCAGTATTAACACATCGATATTTATTAGTATCAATCTTTTTCAAAATCGGTAGATTTTATTCAGCACTACATAAATTGAGGGCAATCCAAAATGCGTGGGGAAAAAAATGGTGAAAAGTACTGAAACAGATCAAATTGTGGTACATAGGTCGAAATTACATTTACAAATTTTCACCCTTGAGTTGGAATAGATAATTGGTACAAATTATGTCTAAAGGCTGGTTCTAATGCTGTAAAGTGATGAGACTATTGTAGTAGAAAAGAACTAAAGGCTAGCCACAACAAGGGCTGTTTAAAGACAGTAACGCCAAAACATTAAAATGCCTCAAATGCATTTTTATTTACTATATATTCAATTTTTGCTTCCAAAAAAATTCTTAATTTTGTCTATAAAGTTTGATATTTAGTAATTTATATATCTAAAGTACCAGAGAAAACAATGAGACTGGAGGAGGCCTGTTTAACAACATGGCTACTATCAGTAAAGAAAAAGTTCAAAGATAGTTTTTTTTTACAAGTGCTGTAGTTAAATAACTGACATGTTAATACATATGGGAAAGTTTATAGAGTTGGAGTTATTGATCCTTAAGTATAGCTGGCAATGACTTACTAATCACTGTCCAGCTGAACATGGACCCTCTTAAATAGAAGCTCTATCTCCTCTGCACTTGAAGTGTTTGACAATTCTTTGACAATCACTGCCTACTCCATTTGCATCAGCTGTGCAAACATGTGCAGAAGTCCTGTTACAAACTAAACAGAGTTTCTGTGATGTGTACATAACCGACAGTGCTTTTGTATGTACTGGGTGGTGGATGACAGAGAATTGGGGATTACTGGAGGAAAAGAGAATCTATAACGTCCATCAACTGATTCCTCCATTAGCTGGATAGCAATCAGTAAATTTAACTGCCAGCTAAACTAAAACAACTCTCATTTTCAGGGCAAGACTTTCTCCAAAAGCTTTTTTTCCCACTATATTTATAGGACAATTTTGTTTTCTGTTCTAAGCCCCAAGGCCAATGTGTTTTCCCTGAGCTCAACACTTTTACCTTATACACCCAAACAAGGATGGAGATTTCTGATGCCACTAACTAAAACAATGTCCTACTAGCATAAATTCTAAATAGCCTTCCCACAAACCTACCTACTACAAATTAATTTTATAATAATCATATTGATTTATTTACACTGTATTTTTATTAACAAATTAAAAAATATCTAGACTAGTAAACAATTTTCTGCAAGTGATACAAGTTCCTGCACCAGGCAGATATAAAAGTAAATTTTTAGGCATGCTCTTCTCATCAGGAGAAGGCCATTAATAATTATCGACAAAACTTTTTGCTCCCTCCTTTTCAAAAAACTTTAACAGACACCTTTGGTGGTAGTGGTATAGATACACCAGGAAACCTGATTCTTGCTGATTTATTTTAAATTGTTATATATGTTAAACAATTATTACAAGCAGGTGATCTAAAATCTGTTCAAAAGAACAATGCAAAGGCATTTCCCCCATAAATGGCAGTACACAAGACCACACTGCTGCAGAGGAAGCTAATATGGAATGACCACAGATTATGATACTGTAGAAGGTGTATACACATTTGAGTTAACTTACATATAGGAAAGGTACAACAATGATAAAGGAGATGGAACTGAAGAAAAGGACCATTACGAGCACAAAGAGAACTCCTTGGCATGAAGTGAAGTCAATCTGTGTGAGTAAAAATTTAGTTTTAACTGATACAATCTCTTTAGGAGGTGGGAAACAATGCAACAAAAAAACCTCCAAAAACTATTATTCACTACCTGATGCTATAGTTTGTATTCTGTCCAAAAGAAGAATATCACATTGTCTAGCATCAACAACTATTTTAAACCCATCTCTACTTAAATTGGTGATATTGCATGAACCATTGATAAGTCACAAATACAGTAATGGCAGACAGCTAAAATGCAAAAAACAAAAACAAAAACAAAAAAAAACTTCTCAGTTGTGGAGATCATGTCACTAGAAATAAAAACTAAAAGTACCCAAATAATAAAAAAAAACTATCTAGTGGCTAATTAGCTGCATTGAACAGATGTACATCCGTTACACCAGGCATTATTACACCATCGGCTACACTGCACACTGTTTATAGGTCCTGCACATAAGTGATAACTGTTTTGTTGACAATTATCCTACAGTGGTACAAGTATACCTGTTGTATACCTACATTGGTGGTACTGGCAGTAGCTCTCCCTCAGTCTCCAGCTTCTAACACTTTCCATTGTTGGCAGGGGTAAACCACTGCCACCAATTTCAGTTTGTGTAAGAGAATGGAATATAACCACTCTACTGCAAGTTCAATTATAAATATAACAAAATAATAATGATGTGGATGGCCCTTTATGCTTTACACAATTTTTTCATTCTTAACCAAAATAATACATACGGTAGATGTATTAGCTGTATCTCTTGTTCTGTTTATTAAAAAAAAAAAAAATTGTGTATTTAATTAAAATTGTGCATTTGTTTTTAAACAAAGGCTAGTTTTTTTCAGTGAAGTTTGTTTGTTCTAATTGCCTCCTGTGATAATTTGATCATGACTTTTTTCTATGAGTAATATTGCCATAATAATCTTACATGATAGCCTATTTTGTTTTTCTTCACAATTTTTATTTCCTCACCTTGGTTTGAAAGCTGAACATGGTTACTGACATGCAGACTAAGGCGGTGATTCCAAGACACAGAATAACCGATTTGGTATTGTAAAAGCTTAAATTAAAAAAGTGATACAGAAATATTATTTATTATTACACTCTTCACAGGGTCTGTAATTTCTGCAGCATGCATGATACTATGCTATGTACACCTGTGCACATTTATGTTTATAAATGAAGAACATCAACAGGTTAGATTTGCAAAGCTCCAATACATCAATCATGTTCTGAAGGATTTATGCATGTTTTGTCAAGGACTGGCTGTTTTCTAGACTACTACTTGTTAACAAGTTGAGATCATAGGCCAGGGGTCGGCAACCTATGGCTCGAGCCAGATATGGCTCTTCTGATGGCCATATCTGGCTCTTTCACTGTAACGAGAGGTGCAAGCATTACAGTCTGCTGGCAAGCGCTGTAGAGAGAAAGCTCTCTCAGCACTTCCGGGTTGCTAGTCAATCTGGAGCCGCTGATGTCACCGGCTTCTGGATTGCTAGCCAATAAGGAGTCGCTGACGTCACTGCAAGTCCGGATTACTAGCCAATCCGGAGCCGCTGACGTTGCCTATGTTACGTTACCTATGGATTCAAAATGGCTCCCTCAGCCCAAAAGATTTCCGACCCCCGTCACAGGCTCTGTCTGTGGTATGGCAGCAAAGTCTTTCTTACAGGAAACAAAATGTTTCTTAAATTCTATTTGAAACAATTTATCATTAACAGATGAGACACTCTTTCATTCTTTGGGAACAGGTGCCACTGAATTCTGAACTTCCCCATAACAGCCAAAGGTTGATTGCACAAGTACAGCATTTTTGTATATTTCTGAGCAGATAATTTCACATATTCACTTTATATAAAACTATTATGTAAGTATCTATCACATTATTGGGAAAAAAAAAAACTGCCCCTATAATCCATATTCTACTAATAGCATGCCTTCTGGCAAGCTGTACCACAAGGAAACTATGGAGTTCACATCATTATGGAACTCAGAAGTGTGTATATATTTATTCATTTATATAGTGCTGATATATTATGCAGTGCTTTACAGAGATTCAGAGGGTTATTCACTAAGGTGTGAATTCAACTGTCGAATTCTCAAACAGCGGATTCCCATAGCAAATCTGAAACAAATTCCCAATTGTAAAGTTGTGACAATTTTTTTATAGTTAAGATTGGGACAATTTCCCCATAATAAAGTCGCAACTGCGACAATATTCTCATTATAAAGACGTGACTGCAACAGTAGCAGCCTATTGCCACTGTCTTTATTTGGCAAATTCACAGCTACACGCAACAATTTGGACTTTAGTGAATAACCCCCATCCTTCACTTCAGTCACTGCTCTGTGGAGCTTACAATCTAGTTTTTCCCTATTCAGTCACACACATATAGACAGACACAGATGTACTGTATGTTTTTGGATTGTGGGAGGAAACCGGAGTGCCCGGGGGAAACCCACACAGATGGATGGAGAACATGCAAGCTCTATGCAGATGAGGTCCAGGGTAAAATTGAGCCCAGAGCCCAGTTCTGCAAGGTAGCAGTGCTAACCAATGAGCCACCGCACTGCCCCCAAATCAGAGAAATGCCTCAGAAGTGGCTTTCACAAAGGTGCTTATTAAAGTTATGGTAGATCTATTCTAGAAATAAATGAACGTTAGGAACAGGGCTTTATGCACCAGCTCAAAGATGCAGCAGTCCAACAACAGACTGATGTCTAATAAATTGCCCATGGAACTAGACATTTTTAGATTCTTGTAGGCCTTACTCCTTGGCAGACCTGTACATACTCAGTCTGAACTTTTTAGGGACTAGGGCTAAATAGCTTAATTAAAAAGCTAACTTTTTACTCAGTTCACTAAACTGTGGAAAATAATTTAATCAGCTTTGAGTATTCTGAGTAAGAAGGCTCTATTTGCAGAGTATTCATATGATATATTGAGTAGAAGTTACCTATACACCTTTCCCAGACTGCAGAGTTCATTACTGATGGTGCCCTGATACATACAATGGACTGCAATAGCTTTCCACACAACTACTCTATGCAGTGTATAACCAAGCTAATGTCCCTGCATCCTGGTTATTTTCTAGATATTAGTTTTAAAAGGGACAGTGTTGTGAGGGCAGCATGGAATAGGGGTGCTGTGAAGGCAGCATGAAATAGGGGTGTCGTAGGGGCAGCACAGAGTGAGAGGGGGGTTGTATTGTATGGCTCTCGCGGAATTACATTTTAAAATATGTGGCGTTCATAGCTCTAACAGCCAAAAAGGTTACCGACCCCGCTATAGGCTAATAATTAATGTATTTATCGACCTTGTACATGCTCATCTGCTGCATCACCACAACAAATACGCAGAACTGTGTTCTTCCTTAATAGTACAAGGCATTCATTTTGTTGTTTAGACATGCCCCCTTCCCTGTCACTCACACACTAGGGTTGGAGGCGCTATATCAGTTTTCCCTTTATCCCAACACCTCCGAATTGAGCTTGGAGTCAGGCATCAGGGCAGAAAAGAACTATTTCTGCAGTCCCAGCTGAATGATTTTAGTATTAAATATGTTTGTAAATTGACCCGATAGATCTTTAATTTGTTACACCAGCTCATTCTGTCTTTGCTGCAAGTGTCTGCACAAAAGAAACCCTTTTCTGTAACATAACACATAACATATTACCTGGATAGCATCCCTGTTATATAAGCCATGGAAAGTGTCTGCAAGATACAAAAAGTCACAAAATATTTCTATGATTTTAAGATTTAAGTTTTGTTTAATACTTAAAAAAAAAGCATGTTATGAAACTGTGAGTCTATAGTAAGCGAATAAATTAGTAAATGTAATGAAACATTTTAGTTATTAAGCTATTGTGATGTGGCAAATTCTCACTAAGGGAGTTATTCTCTAAAGTCCGAATTGTCGCGTAAGGGTGTGAATTTGCCAGCTAAAGACAGTCGCAATGGACTGCCGTCACAGTAGCATCTTTAAAATGAGAACATTGTCGCAGTCGTGACTTTACTATGGAAATATTGTTGCAGTCACGACTTTACAATGGGAGAATTGTCGCAGTCGCAGATTTGCTATGGGAATCCACTGTTTGAGAATTCAACACTCGAATTCGGACTTAAGAGAATAACCCCTTCAGTTCTTGAGATTACAAGAGCTGCATACTCATGCACCACTTTGCGCCTATTTGCCACAAAACTGTGGGACCTTGAGGTATTTATCATGTGCCTGAGTGACAATTCACCAAAGCATGGAGTTGACCTCACTAAACAATGGTGGCAAATGGGGGGGGGGGCTTTAAGGCAGGGATTCTATTATTATTATGGTTACATTTTACTCAAAATACAAATAACAATGTGGCAACCAAATACTAGCATGAGCTATAAATGTTCTGCCATGAAAGTAAAAACAGTTGTCACAATTTAAACTGCTATTTTATGACAACAATACTGCCATCTAAAGCACTACAAAATGAAAATGGTGACTGTGCTTTCTTATGATAACTAATGCATATTGGAGTGTGGGATTTTCTGCTTAAACAGATTCCTGTAAGTTGACATTACTTTGCTTCAATATGTCAATTTATAATGAGTTTGCTACAGTACTCCATCACTATTGTTCGCCTTACAATGCTTATGAATCATTCCCATATTGCAGCAGCAATACGTACAATGATGAATATGCACAACTGACTTTGCTATACAGTGAGCAAATAGTTACAAATTCATTTACACTTTTCTCCCATTAAAGCTCAGAGTTAAACCTAACATTACCTTAAACCGCAGGTACCAAGTTACTTCTTTATGGAACACATCATGCTGTTTTTCAAAAGAATCTTTTATTTTTCCACATATTGCCAACATTTATGTGGGATCTTTGCGCATGATGATTTTCTGCACTTTTCTGACACCCTTTGTTATCTCCTAGTCACCTTTCATGTGTCTTTCTTCTCTTTGTGCTGGAACAAATACTTTTTTTTTTCTCACCTCTATTTTGTGCTTATTACATACCCTGTTTTTTTTATCTCTACCCTAGTGTCTTCCGTATCAGTCCCTGATATTCACATCACTTCTCCTTTTCATCTTTACATCTGTTTTTTCATCCTGGTTTTCATGTCCTTCTCTATAAATTGATCGGACTCTGACACTATTTTCTTAATATTTCTCCAAAACCACCATTTCTCCTATTCACCCTTTGATAGGCAATGGTGGGACCAGTGCATCAACAGCAGCATAACACATACATATTAGCCATGGTCAACCCAAACCTTTAAGTTCTATAAGATTTTACATAAAGATTGTAACATATTGTGTGCCTGCTACTTTTAGTACTTATTCTTACCCCCAGCAGGTGCAAAAGAACATAGATGGTTTGTGTTGACTGTATACTTTGTCAGTAGAGTTTAGCACAGTGTTAGCCATAAATATAAGCAGAGACAAGTAGAGTATAGGTGATACCTTTTATTGGCTAACGGAATAGATGGCAAATGCAAGCTTTCCAGACTACTTAAGTCTCTTATTCAGGCATAGTATCAATATCATAGTATCAGTACTATGCCTGAAGAGACCTAAGTAGTCTGGATAGCTTGCATTTGCCATCTATTCCATTAGCCAATAAAAGATATCACATATACTCTACTTGTATCCTTTGTATATCACTATGGCTTGTGAATAATGCTCTAGACAAATTAGGCAAACTAAGTAGAGTTTAATAGTGTCACACTATTTGTAGTATGATCGATTTGTATTATTTTTTCCACTCTCACTGGTTTGTGATATTTTTTTGTGTTCTAGAATACATTTTATTTTCAGAATAGCATTTACACAATAATATGTGCTCACAAATATACCACAACTATATACCTTAAATATGAAAGATCAAGATACATGTGCATTAAACAGTGCACAGCTTTTAAGTCTCTTCAGTTCAGCAAGATGGTCATGCTGTTATATTAGCCACTGAAATCAGCAATTTCAGGCAATTCAATAAATTAGCTGCTGAATCAAAAATATCTTTTTTATTAAGATTCCAATGTATGATCAAGGCTCAAAAAGTACTTTATAAACATACTTACAAAGATACAAAGAAGAATTAGATTCCATGGAAAATATCTCCTGTAAAGTGTAAAAATTGCTATATTTAGTAAAAAAAAAAAAAGAGAATCCATCCTTAACCAAAGATACCTTGGAGAAAACAGACAATCAAGATTATATGTAAATTAAAAAGGATTAAATCAAGCAGAGTATTAAAGGGGAACTATATAGTCAAAAATATTTTTAAAGCTCAACTTAAAACTTTTCTTTTTAGAAGGGCATATAATTGCTGAAATATTTTGATTTTTAGTTTGTTTTATTGTTTTTGATGATTATTTTCCTGTAGCACTTTGAGGTTTTGTTAAAATGAAAAGTGCATTATAAATAAAATGTATTATTATTATTATTATTAAATTACATCTTTACATATGCAGTATTATACCTTAGTAAGAAGCGTTTCTCCACAGTACTTGTTTCATGTGATGCAGAATGATTGAGTTTGCAGCATTGATAAACTCCTGAACCAGGAAATGTGTGTGTGATGTGTACTGTCCAGTTTTCCATGAAAAGGTACCCTACTTACTACTTAGCACATGAGCACAAGTTATCTTCCCCTCTGTAACTTCCTGTAAACAAGCTTAATTTATGCAGTCAAAAGGTCACCACACTGCTTAACCAATAGCAGTCAAGCAGCTTTTCCTTCTCGTGTTGCCTGACTTGCAGAACAGAAAGAGAAGGGGGAGCGGAAAATGTCAGCTCTCAGGAAAACTAATTAGGGAAACAAATGGCAATTATTACTTCTTCCCTAAACTTTTTTGTAACTATTTGTGTCAGCAATTGGCTTAGTACAGCGGTCGGCAAACCGCGGCTCGCGAGCCACATGCGGCTCTTTCGAGCCTTTCCTGTGGCTCTTTTCACAGCCGCGGTTCAGCTGAGCGCCGGGGAATAGACAGGAGTGCCGGGGGATAGAGAGG
>WMED01017657.1:0-12938 GCA_019650415.1 Pipa parva | reverse complement strand
CATTGGTGTGCGCCGGGGGAGGGAGTGAGGAGCGCTGTAACACTAATCTTTACAGCAGACGGAGCCGGGCCGGGACGAGGTAGGTAGGGGTAGGGAAAAGGAAAGGGCGAGCACCAAGATTGCGCCCTAACTCCTCCTGCAGCGCCTCAGGCAGCTGCCTACCCCTAGTCCCAGCCCTGGCGACGGGGGCCGGGTAAATGGCCTGAGGGGGCCAGATGCAGCCCACAGGCCGTAGTTTGGGGACCCCTGCCCTAGTTGAATAACCAACTGGGTATGTTAAGAAAAAAACAAAATCTTTAAACAACGTGAATAGCGCCAAAATAAACGAAATAATTCAAAATAGTTATAATCAAATTGAAAAAAAGTCCAAATAAATTAAAGTCCAATCCGGGTAAAGAAAGAACAACTGAGCATGTTGCAAACTACTTTGTTACAGAAAAATCAATACAATCTACAGTGTGTTTTTTAATGAATATGTAAGTTATGGGAATCCATCATAAAAGGGTTTGTCTGGGGCTTTGAATGAATTTAGATATATGTGATGGCAGCTGCCCTTCTGTGATTTTACCACTGAAAATTCCTGCTGGCAAGAGGTAGTGATCACAGGGGTCAAAAATGGCTTAGCGCACCTAACTTCTGATCATTTTGTCTATTTTGGATTTCGAATATTAACTCATGGATGTGAAAATACATCTCCTCAAAGACATGATAACAGAAAAGCAGTTTTATTGTGTTTAACTGTACATTAGCCAATAACTTTGCTTATTCGGATATCATTAGTCTCAAACGTTTCCATAATACCTCTCAAATAAATATTCTAGATAATTCACATTTAATAACACCCTATCAGCTTATTTTCTGCCAGTGCCTTTGATTTGTCCTTGCAGTCAGATGTACTGATTTTAGATACACAGACCACACAGGATGAGATCAGAGAAACGACTTCTATAATGGTATGTTTTAGATTTAGATACAGACTTAACCCTAAGTTACATACACACTTTCATCCAAGCCTTGACAGTGGTAATGTAACCTTATCTAATTATACAGTATGTACAGATTTTTACAAATCTGAGTCATGTCAATGACCTGGCTGCTCTTATAGCTTGTTACTGAAGATTGTATGTAGTTGGCAGAAAATAAATTGGCTGCATCTAAAGACTGACGAGTTACCAGAACATTAAGCGTGTGATAGAAATGCATAGACTATAGAGTAGTGGAGGATTATACTGGGGTTGAAAAATAACTTTACATTTGCATGTCTGATATATTTAATATGTAAAAAGCTGTGTTAAGGTTCAATTCCAGAATCAGTGCTATACATGCAAAGCCTGGACCCCTTTCAGCCTCAATGCAATAAGCTCAGATACAGGAATGCACAGGAATTATTTTCTAGGAGGGGCGGTGTCACCTCTATGTCAAATTGGGAAAAAGGGTGCTGCTATAATGGAAGTGACAGCAGGCCATCCCTTATAGAGATGCTGGGAGGTTGGAGAAGCACATTGGGAAACTTGAGCTTTTTCCATTGCACTCCTTCGGAGTAGTGGGCTGCTGTTAGCAGTATGAGGGGTTGGTGACAACAGGCATGGCAGGAGGGGGACAGGTAGGAAAAAGCAACTTATAATCATAGTGAGAAGTTTTTAGTTGACTATTGTCCACAGTGGATTTATTTGGAAGGTTCCATGGAGGTTAGGGATACAAGAGGTCTAGTAGGTACCTGCAGATGACATTATGTGTAATGCTTGATTTCAGATCTCCCAGTCTCCACTAAATGTTTGTATCATTGTATAAATGAGTTTATAGGCAGACTCATATTAATTGGAAGAAACCATTGACGTGGTTTGCTCAATCCCAAGATTCAGGAGTGTATAATAATAATTAATAATTAATAATAATCCTCAATTGTAAAGGGTGGGGTGCGCAGAGTTAGAAAGCCCATTCGAATATAGCATATGAAGTAGTCTCTGGCACTCCCATATAAAATCAATATTTTATTGAAGCATCGTTAAAAGCAGGATTTGAAAATAACAGAAAAGTTTAAAATAATAAATAGGGGCACCCCCTAATGCGTTTCACGTTATGGGCGCTTAATAATATAACAGATTAGGTTGGCAGACCTTGTATTTAGTTCTTGCTTAATTTCTAATTAAATGTATTTTATAAAATTCTTGCTATGTTCATTAACAAATTCAATTAAAGGATTACTAGTTTAGTGTAAGGGGTATTCATTTATTGAAGATACTATCCTCACTATGGGGGTTATTCACTAAAGTCCGAATTGTTGCCTATAGGTGCGAATTCGCCAGATAAAGACAGTCGCAATAGGCTGCTACTGTCGCAGTCGAGTCTTTATAATGAGAATATTGTCGCAGTCGCAACTTTATTATGGAAAAATTGTTGCAATCTTAACATTAAAAAATTGTCATAACTTTACAATGGGGAAATTGTTGCGGATTTGCTATGGGAATCCACTGTTTGCGAATTCGACAGTCGAATTCGCACCTTAGTGATTAACCCCATCTATTTTTGTTTGAAAGATCTATGGCATAAAGCAGAGAAACAGTAAATATTCCAATCCCCCTTTCTCTTATTTACATGGAAAAGTCAGAATAGATTGTGAAAACCAAGGTCACATCAGACAATACCTCTTTAACGAACCCAGACCATTAAGTGCTTATTATTCTCAGTAGCTTTTGAACCAGAGACACTAATCATTACTCTGGATGACAACATTTCTGGTATAAAGTCTTTTTTTTTTTTTTAAATATTGCAATATCAATTTAATACGAATTACACTGCTGCTAAAGAAATGTTACTATGTCATCAAGTGTGAAAAGGTTTACTACTTGATGAAGAGACCTTAGGAGCCTCGAAAGGTTGCATTTACCATCTATTTTGTTAGCCAATAAAAGGTATCACCTGTACTCCCTTGTCTTTGCTTAAATCTATGGCTAACACGGTGCACAACTCTAAGGTTTACTACAGAAAAACAGGGATTATTTGGAAGCACTAATACAAATAAAAATGAAAAAAAAAGAATAATTTTGATTGGAATTGCAGTTATTCCTATACAGAGTGGAATTCTGATTTGTATAACTTTGTGTTGGTTTTCCTCTTTGCTGGTTTCTGTCATCTTTTATATGTTAAACAAACCCCTTATCTATTTTATTGTTTTCAGAGGAAGGTTAGGGAATACATATTCAGAAAGTGTCCAAGAAATGCCAATTTTCAGAAGATGGCTGAAACCAGCAAAGAGAAGAACAAGGCAAAATAATTTAAAAAAATCAAGAAAAGTACTGCACTACTGCACTAGGCTTTATCTAATCATTAGTACACAAGGAGACCAGAAAGAGCACTGGTATATTCATAACACATAATCGGAGTCAGACTGGCCCACCAAAACACAAGGAAAATTCCCAGTGGGCCCAAGTCTCAGTGGCCATCATGGAGTTTGAAACTGTGGCATATTCCTGAAGTTAGTGTAAAAAAGGTTTACAGGCAAAAAGAGGTAGGGTACAAATAAATTATAGGGACTGAGGAGGGAAATGAGGAGTCAATAAAAAAAATTTTGCTTAGCAGGCCCCTAATCCTTAGTTTATATTGGGCCCCTGATCCTTAGTTTCTGGTGGGCCCCTGATCTCTTGTTTCCTGGTGGGCCCCTGATCTCTTGTTTCCTGGTGGGCCCCTGATTTCTTTTTTTCCTGGTGGGCCCCTGATTTCTTTTTTTCCTGGTGGACCCCTGATTTCTTTTTTTCCTGGTGGGCCCCTGATCTCTTGTTTCCTGGTGGGTCCCTGATCTCTTGTTTCCTGGTGGGTCCCTGATCTCTTATTTCCTGGTGGGCCCCTGATTTCTTGTTTCCTGGTGGGCCCCTGATCTCTTGTTTCCTGGTGGGTCCCTGATCTCTTGTTTCCTGGTGGGTCCCTGATCTCTTGTTTCCTGGTGGGTCCCTGATTTCTTTTTTTCCTGGTGGGCCACTGATCTTTTGTGACCCCTGATCTGTTGTTTCGTGAGGGGCCCCTGATCTTTTTTTTCTTTATGGGCCCCTAATCTCTTGTTTCCTGGTGGGCCCCAGCATTTCATTCTAACACTTCAACATAGCTGCTGCTTACTGCTTTAGTAAAAACCTTTAAATGCATAGGTAGCCATGTCTCTGAATGAAACGGTGATAAGTTCATACATTGAGATGTTTTGCTTTAGTTTTTCTTGGAGTGCAGATTTCAGGGCAAAATGTACCAGGGTCAAACTGAGAATATAATTGCATGGGCATTATTAGTATTAAATCAGAGTGATGTAATGCATAGTTGCAAACAACTGGAAATTCCAAAGATGCTTTTCTGCTGGGATGATGGCTCATAGAGCACTACTCACATTATACATGATATAACTAGTTGATATTTAGCACGCAGTATTTAGTACATGACTGTAACAATAGCTTACAGAGTGAAAATTAAAAACAATAGCTGTCTTACTATGGAAACAATGAAAAATATGTCAGTTACAAAGCCTTGGTACATGGTCTTGTATTGTAGAATTTATGTAAAAGTAATGCAATTTTAGTTTCTTTGATAACAGTTCCCATAAGAAGCAGCAGTATACTCTATTTTTGGAGAAAAAAAAAGTGGCAAAACTGGGTCAGGATAAAACTATGTTAAAAATTTTTAAAAAAAATTCCAATGAAAAAGAAAAAAATAATTTTTATACAAAGTTTCAAGTGAAGTAATATGCAAAAATGCAGAAAATGCATATACGGATACTTCAGATCCCTTTTTCTAAGTGTGTTGAGCGCAGATGAATGTCCATGCAGTATCAGAAATTTCCAATGCGGCGTTACCTGAGATTTTAATCTCTATGGTTACGAACAGTTAAAAAGGCAAATGAATTTTTTTTTTATTCAGAGTAATGCGTCTTACAACCTTTGATTTCCAGAACTGTAAACCAGAAATAACCATGACTGTCCCTGTGGATTCTGGGATACTTGGGAGCTGTGAAGAACATTGGGGATCTCATTAACATCATTAACATGGGTTGATTCTCAGGAAGATCAGCTGAAGTACGTCTTGTGGTTGTGTGTATTCGGAAAGACAAGGACAGGAGCGTAACAATTAGAGCGGCAGCTGCTGCGACCCTTCTGCAAACCCTGTAGTGTCTGTTGTAGTCAAGTCTCTATTTTTTTGGTCATTGGGGAATCCCCTCTCAGATTTATTGGGACCCAGGGGCAGCAAAAGCCAGGTGCTGCACGGCTACATAGGGTTCACAGTGGTCACAGCTGGGCCTCCTGGGGCATTAAAATAAAAAATAAAATAAAAAAAGTATTAAATTAATTAATGATCCTTTGATAACTGTTCCTCATGTAGTATTATGAGAACTGGATACATTCTCAAGCAAGAGAATACAGAATTTGTAGACTGCCTTGATGAGATTTAATGGCTTCAAACATGTTTATTGCTTTGTTATACACACTATGGAAGCATTATTAGCTATACAAGACTTTTAAGGTAAAGTCAGTGGAATCATTTTACCATAATGTGTTCCTTTGATTGTAACAGTGCCTAAAGTAATATGTGTAGGATCCTGGTGAATTTCCTGGATAGTCTGGAAACTGGGTAGAAATGCTGAGAATATACCTTGTCCGGTTATTACTTTAATATTTGAAGATATCTTTATTAGATTGTTGTCTAGTAATGTGAAGATTCTCAATGAATGGTACAGGGGTGATGTGAGCTGGTAGAACACAATGAATGTCTGTTAATAATTTTGACAACACAGTAATCACTATTGCCATGCTAACCATTCACCAGGGACAATCAGAGTTCCCTTACACTATGTGGTCATATTTGTTTTCATTTAAACTCAGCATTGCTGATTGACTGCATCATTTATCTGATTGCTTAGCAGTCCTAAAGGAGCGCCGCTAGTCAAGTATTGATTTAACCAGAGGCTGCCGATATGGATCTTTTCTATTTTTGTTTTGATGCAGCCGAGGCTTTGATTACAATGGAGATTAATCAGGTTCTGCAGTACATTAGTGGTATTGCAGGTAGATGAAAATGAAATGCATAGGTGTTCACTTGTAAACTGATAAAGGTAAGCATAGTCCCCCTGGAACTTTGTCCTTTTGCACTACTGGGTAATTGTCTAATAAAAAGGATCTTGGAAGACTGTTCGTGCAGCCTTTCATTTTAATTCAACTGTTATTAATGTTGGCCTGCCATGCACCTAAAGCCTGCACCAGGGTAAATTAAGGTGTGCACCCCCTTTTGGTTTTTGGTACAGCAGGTAAGCCAAATGTCTGTATAGCCTAAAACATTTTTTATCATTACTTTATATATACAGTACTTTCCAGTGTCCCTGATGTAATATGCAGAAAATGCCTAATCCACAATCATTCCTACTACATCCCAGTCAGCTATAGTCATGACCATGTGTCAATGACCACACCCTATTTGAATGGGGTAGATGAGGACTGTTCCACAATACACTGCACTGTTAAGGAAAGGTATGTGCATATGCTCACATCTACAGGAACATGGTCTATTGCCCTTGCCTTATCCTAGTATTGCACTGAAGATTTAGACGTGCAGATTTGCTGACATTTTAAGGAGCTTCCCTAGTTATCTACATGTTTTCTTTCTCTCTTTTTGAATCTCACATAGCAGAGATTTGGTAAATCAGTAACAAACACAAGACAGCAGGCAGTTATTTAAAGGCATGCTTAGTAACAGGTGCTAGAGCTATACTTTACATCACCTGTGACCAGCTGAGATACATTTTCTCTGGGGATGTTAACCACTGCTTTGTCCTTTGTGCATGTAAACATAAGTTATAAACCCTTTTTAGCATCAGCTTGTCAGATGTTCAGCACAGCATACTGTTCATTTGCGTTCCCACAGTCATTCACAGAATGTCCATATTTTATATTTATAAAATGTGCACGGTGCATCCTAACCATACATTCTACTAATGAATGAATGAATCCTTTTAGACTTCTAAAGAAGTCAGTTTTTCTTTTTTTTACAAAATACTTTTTCAGATATAATAAATATGTAGTTAAGCTAATGAAATGTCAATCTAGTTCTTTAAAGGGGAACTATAGTCAGATTACATCATTATATATGTAGTACTGTACGTTAGTGAGAAATGTTTCTCTCCAGTAGATGTATAATAAATCATCCTGCTTCAGATGAAACAGCACTGGAAAACTCCCGCACCAAAACATGTGTGTGTGACGCGTTCCGGACAGTTTTCCATGAAAGGGTACCCTCCTCTAGATATTTTTGCCTAATGTGTAATGTAACGCCTGCGCACAAGTTAATCTCCTGCATTCCAGGAGTGTAAGCAAAGGATGGCTAATGAGGCCAAAAGGTAGGAACACTGCTTAACCAGTAGCAGTCAGACAGCTTTTTCTTCTTGTGTTAAACAGTTATATCACACACACATTTCCTGGTGCAGGAGTTTATCAGTGCTCTGGTATAAATCATTCTGCTTCACATGAAACATCTACCTTTGAGACAAGTAGAGTATAGGTGATACCTTTTATTGGTAAATGCAAGGCCTGAAGAAGAGACCTAAGTAGTTTGGAAAGCTTGCATTTACCATCTATTGCGTTAGCCAATAAAAGGTATCACCTATACATAACTTGTCTCTGCTTATATCTATGGCTAACACGGTGCTAAACTATACTAATATTTACTGGGGAGAAACGCTTCTCATTAAGGTATAGTACTGCATATGTAAAGATGTAATCTGACTATACTTCTCTTTTAAAGGATCAACTAGAACAAAAATTAGATTTGCATGACAGTTATTCCTGCATTGCACTGGTAAAAGCGCTATCTTTGAATTTGATTTCTGATTTGTATTATTTTGAGTTCATTTTCCTTCCTTGGGTTGCAGACATCTTTTATCTATTAAGTAAACAAACCCTTGCCTAGTCTTGTTGCTTCCTTTGGATCTTTAGATAAAACATATTCATTAAGTGCCCCAGAAAGCCCCCTTTGAATCCAACCAACCCAGAGAGAAAGAGAGAGCACAAACCAACAAAAATGGAAAATTCAGACTCAATTATTGCATTTTTACTGCATATGAATAACTGTCATGTCAATCCAAAGAGCAGTTTTATTTTTCTGATGCTACTGATCCTTTTAAGCACAATAAAGGAAACTTTGCTTGAGTAATATAAGCAATCCACTGCTTTGTAGTCTTGTAACAGCTATGTCACTACCGTCATTTTTCCTCCCAGAAAACCTTAACTTAAACAGGCTTGAATCCAGGAAGTGAAGCATTTTTTGTGCATCCTATATAATAAACATCATGTACACTGATCTTTCATATAACATACTCATCTTCTAAAGTAAAGACTGTATCACAGTGCCCTTTGCTCAGTAAGTTTGCCTTTCCTGGATTTCTGTGGAACTGAGCTTTTCTAAAAAAAAAAGAAAATTTAGGGAAAATTTGTGCGTGGTCTACATTTTACTGTTTCTTTGTGATCTTACAGTATCTCCGAAATGAGTCGAAGAGTTGTTCGCCAGAGCAAATTCCGTCATATTTTCGGGCAGCCGGTAAAAGCAGATCAAATGTATGAAGACATCCGGGTATCTAAGGTGACATGGGACAGCTCATTCTGTGCAGTCAACCCCAAGTTTTTGGCAATAATTGTGGAATCTAGTGGTGGAGGTGCCTTTATCGTGTTGCCTTTAGCCAAGGTAAGTCATCACAAAAGCTTGGTGACCTTAATGGAATCTCTGCATTGTGTTTCTTAAGGAAAGCATTGTTTTGAGTAAACCTTATCCATTTTCTTCCATAATCTTTCATATGTTTGTCTATAAATAGTATTGTATAAGGACAAAGGCACATTGAGAACATAAATATATGAGTCAAACTCACAGTATTGGTAATCATGTACTGCATGAATGTTTTTTTTTTTTACAAACAGATATCTATACTCTGCCATATTTACAATGGCACAGTATTATTTTTGTTTTTTAGGCTCTGTTTATTTGGAACCAGGGCTGCCAGCAGAATTGCGCCTCATACAGCCTGATAAAAGGGATCACCCAACACGACAGTGAATTTTTAAAACAACTCACTTACACTGCACACTTTTTGAAATCCAGTTCTGGCACTTGACTTTTTGGGGTTATGTTTTAGTATTTTTAAAAATCAAATCAAGATTTTTAAGAGACTGGATGTAAAGGTTCCTGTTTGGCTTTCATGGTAGCTTGAATTTTCATTTTAAAATTCTTTCTAAAAAAAGCCAAACAATAACTTCCTTGATGCCAGGTGTATATCCAAAATCTGTTTGGATATTGAGCCCGTTAAAACAGGGTTTCATGGTTGCAGCCAGGTTATATAGGTTGAATAAACAAACCCCTGCTCTTTTTGAAGACTTCTATGAAACCTTAGCTAATGCATATTTAGTACCCCATGAAGAAGCTACAGGGAAAAATATGATAATAATTCCCGTTTGTTATTGGGTTTAGAGACGTCTTGTATCATTTACACAAATGTAAGTATGGTCTGGCTAACGAATCAAATTATATGTACTTACTGGTATTGCAGTAATCATCTATATGGAAGATGTTTATCTCTGCAAAATGTGGAGCCTGAAAGCTTTGTAAAAAATGATTGTCTGTGTATAAAATGACATTTCCTTGTCCATCCGCTGAGATGTGACTGTTTTCAATTTGACATCTGTAAAGTGTTCATGGTCTGGATTGTGACATTTCCTAATCAACATAGAAGTTATAACCCAGCTATTGTCAAAACGGAATTGAAACAGCTTTTGGTTTTTGCAACAAAGTTGACTGCATCAGCAGTTTATTAAGGCCTGATCTTATTTGAGTTGCGATGCACAATCCTGTTCACACCTTTGGCTATATAATGTTGCTGTAAGATTCAATACAAGGATAGAGGAATAAAGCTGCACAGGTAGAGACTGGTATATAACCAAATATTTTACTGACCAGTAAAACTCGTCAGGTGATGAAGGGAGGCAATTGACCCCCGAAACCTTGTTTTGTTACTGCTTAGTACTGGTCAGTAAAATATTTGGTTATATACCAGTCTCTATGTGTGCAGCTTTTATTCCTCTATCGTTGTATTGTTTGATTCTGGGAGCTACAGCCAGGCTCACAGGAAAGCTAGAACCACACCCTGATTAGACATTGTTTGGTGTGCACTCATATCCTCTCTCTACCTGCATTCATATCCTCTCTCTACCTGCATTCATATCCTCTCTCTACCTGCATTCATACCCTCTCTCTACCTGCATTCATATCCTCTCCATACCTGCATTCATATCCTCTCTCTACCTGCATTCATATCCTCTCTCTACCTGCATTCATATCCACTCCCTACCTGCATTCATATCCTCTCCCTACCTGCATTCATATCCTCTCTCTACCTGCATTCATATCCTCTCTCTACCTGCATTCATATCCTTTCCCTACCTGCATTCATATCCTCTCTCTACCTGCATTCATATCCTCCTCTCTCTACCTGCATTCATATCCTCTCCCTAAATGCATTCATATCCTCTCCCTACCTGCACTCATATCCTCTCTCTACCTGCATTCATATCCTCTCTCTACCTGCATTCATATCCTCTCTTTACCTGCAAAACACATTTTGGCTATAAGTTCCAAGACAGTGCTAGACCTAGTCAGCAGATGTTGCCTGTACAAGACGAGCTTTGGGACCCACCTTATGGCCAAATCGCATAGAGACTGAACTAACCCAAATCCAGGGATTGACAGTGAACACAATTTTCAGGAAAGCGAGCATCTTCATTCAGGAACCATCTAAATAATAATGGCCGGGTAGGAGACAGGACTGGGACACCAAATATAATATGTATAACAACATGAGATATGTGTATTTGTTACCCCATTGTAGTTTCTGATTATGATGTACAAATTCTTGGATGTATAAGGATTGAACATGATTCTTGTATATACGTAATGTACGTCTATAAAATTGAAAAGGAAAAATAAATCCTTTGCAAATTTCAAGTCTGCACAGTCCTAATCCCATCCGTGATGCAAGAGTTGTCACTTCTGAAATTTGCTACTGGTTAGCTGCATCAAAATCAAGACTGGCCATTGTGCAACTAGGGTGGGGGTAAGGTAAAGGTGTTATGCAGGAGCAAAACTAAATTATTACTTCAAAGTAGTCCTAAGTGGGATGTGTGATACAGCTACATATATCTTGGTATAAGCTGTAATTGCTGAAACAACTACTTTGCATCAATAAAATGTGACATGCAAGTCTGCACATGAATGGTCTGTGCCTTGTGACACTGAATACAGTAACTCTGCATGTTTTCTTGCTGATCGACTGATGAAGAGGGAAAATCTCTTGAAAGTTTGTCTTACACATTGAACTGTTAGTCCACATAAAGTATCATATAATACTACACTACTCGTTTTTCTAATTATTCTTGTTGGTTACAAAGTTCCATCCACTGACTAGAGGTTGGAAACAAAATGGCAAATCTCTTTTTTCCCACTGTACCATCACATTTGGCCTATCACAGCTGTAACTCCCTCCTAAGCTGGTGACTATGTTCTTGACCTTTGCCACCTTCTTCCTCCTTCCTCTGATTTTACATTCCACCCCAGTTTAGGAATGGTGATGGTTTCTGCAGTAGCTCTGGAATTGCTACAGCTGTCTGTTGATCCTGTACAACTAATAAGAATGACCTAATTCAGCAAACAATAGAAATGTCTCTCAGGAAGCGCCTAGAGCTCCATTAGTTGAATTTTTCCAGAGTGCCGGACAGTGGAGATTGTTTTGCTCAGTTTACTGCTCGTAAGGTGCCGCCCTTCCAACTCTCTACTTGTCCCAAAACATTTTCCATGCCCTATGACACTTCTGCCTTCCTCTTTCCTTTCCAGTCCTGTTATTCATTTGACCCTCTAAGCCCCAGTGACAATGACGGATAACACTGCAGTCATAATACCATTCCAGGAGCAGAGCTGCTACACATTCCTGCTGTCCTACATTATTAAGGGCCATGATAAAATTTGCTGTTAAGCAATCTGTATGCTGGACCTTCCCAGGGAACACATTTTTTTTATGATCTTAGGGGTTACTGTATAGGTAAAAGCGACATACTTGGACAGTGGATAGCAATGCTGCCTTGCAGTGCTGGGTTTGATTTCACCCTGAATGTATCCCTGTACTTACACGGGCTTCCTCCAAGTGCTCTGGTTTCCTTTAACAATCCAAAAATATAATACTTTAATCGGTGCCTGACTAAATTGGCTATGTTTGTCTGTCTGTGTGTGTGAGATTGTGTAGGGAAACTAGATTGTAAGATCCACAGAGGCAGGGACTAAATATATGGTTTCTCTACGTGCTGTGGAATATGTTGGCCTTTTTATTATCTGTTTATTGTTGATTCTGGTGCTGCTGATTGTCAGTTTATTTTTTTAAATATGAAATATATTTCAATGAAAGCAAACCAAAGAAAAGTTGAATGTTATGAAAGCTGCATACCTTCAGTTACCAAGAATATGTGATGTTTAACAGTGTTCATTTTTTTCTTCGATGCTGTGACGAAAGGGAGTTAGCAGAGTCTTCAGTGTGCAAAATATTATATCCTAGAGACTGAAGGGGTTATTCATTAAAGTCCGAATTCACTTTGCATAGTAGTGACTCCGTGTCTGTTCGTGTCAATACAATTAGGAAGTCACAAATTCATTTCTCCTTATTCATGAAGCAGCAGACAGCGTCACACGCCGTCGCATTCGTACGTCAAACGCCGTCACATTCGTAGTGCGGCATAGTCAGTCACATAATAGTAGGCTGAGAATTCATGTGGAGTGAGAATTCCTTCAGTGAAGGGCAGTGACATCAGTCTCATCATTTCCCACTAACTGTATACAGTCATGGCCAAAAGTTTTGAGAATGACACAAATATCATATTTTCACATGA
>WMED01017656.1:0-12938 GCA_019650415.1 Pipa parva | reverse complement strand
ATAGAGGTGACTCATAAACTAAATAGAAAATTATGAATGGTAAAATTTACCAGGTTTGTAATTTCTGCATCCTGTAATCTTATACATAATTCTGAACTTACAAAAGAATTAAAAAATATATATATATATATATATATATATATATATATATATATATAGGCAACCTTTTCATTTGAATCAAGCAGAGAGTTATTACTGATATCATAGATGTGTTCCTGTAGCTCAAAGTATAGGGTTAAATCTCAAATCCATTTCATGTTGGTCATTGACAGACAATGATTTAAAGAAATCCCTCCTTAAGCACCAGTGGGTTAGCTACTGGCTTACTGATTTTGATTCTCCCACCTGTGATCGGGCTAGGATATCCTTAAATCCCAGCCTGTTAACAGCTAGCGAGGATTGCATTAAACTGCCAGAGATTTATAGGAATGAGACACTAAGCAACACTGAAGCCTGAGCACAGCTGTGTGCATACAACTAGTCATCTTTTGTAATATCAGACATGCCAGTCACATTGCATGAGTCACAGATGGGAAGCACATCAATTATCTCTGGGTCAAACACAACTTGCACATCTGAAAGTAAGCTGTATATTGCTCAAATACTATAAACAAGCGCTTGAAAACAAGGGTGTCAATGGATCACAGCAAAATAATAATAAAAAAATCATAGCATACCCTTTAAAAAAAAGAGAGAGGAGATGTTTAACAGCAAAAGGAATGAAAGCAAGATAAAGACGTAGGTTTACTAGAGAAAAATAAGGCAAAATAACATGATTTGAGTAAAAGATGCAGATGGGTAAGCCCTTATATTTATTTCTTTTTGTAACAATACCTGAGCCGCGAAACTACATTTTCCAGCATCCTCTGTAGAAATAGGTAAATTCAGTCCATATTTTCCAAATCCTCAAGGCCACTTGCTTATAGTTGAATTGCATTTATAACCCAGAAGTGAACTTTAGAAATGCCAGCTCGCTAAGAACAGAACAAGTGCTGTATTCTTCTCTCTCTGTGGTGTGTACAGTGACTGGTTTATGTTTTTATGACATTTGAAGATACTACACCATTTGGGATTATATTTTTGTGTTGTGCGCTTCTTTTTATTTTCCAGCTGTTACTAAGTGGACTGTACCATCTTGTAAGGCAGGGATGTCCTTATCTTGCAACCACACTACATATTGGAATTTTTTGGACATATTTTCCTTTGGTTGCATCCTTCATCTACACAAATCTGTACAGCTTTTGAATATTTTATTTTTGGTGCTGCCTAGTTTATACAATTTATATCTTATGCTTTTAAGTACACTACACTGAGGGGGTTATTCACTAAGGTGAAAATTTGACTGTTGAATTCTCAAACAGCGGATTTCCATAGCAAATCCATGACAATTTCCCCATTGTAAAGTCGCGACAAATTTTAAAGCAACGATTGCAACAATTTCCCATAATAAAGTTGAAACTACAACAATATTCTCATTATAAAGACGTGACTGTGACAGTAGCAGCCTATTGTGACTGTCTTTATCTGGTGAATTTGCACCTATACGCAACAATTCAGACTTTAGTGCACATCTCCCTGAATAACATACAACACAAAGAAAGACAATTTACTTGATTTAGGAACACCCAATTATCTTGTAAACATAACTAATAAAGGATGTGCTAAGAGGGTTTACCATTAAGACCCTAGTATAATATATATAATGCTGCTTAAATGTATACTCTTTATAATAATGCCTTATAAAGCAGTTATTTATAGGTCAAGAGTTATTTTAAATTTAAATCTATTTTGTACAGAAATACAAAAACATTTCCAATAATATATACCGTATATAAGATCTTATTAAGAGGTCAGTTACAAATCAATTAAGGGTTCTCAGTGTATTTTTTTTTTAAAGAAGCCATTTAATGAGCACTTAAACATCCGCTACTACTTAGTGGATTTTTCTATAAACAAATAGATTCCATTTATGAGGTGTGCCTACCTGACTACTGAGGATTCTGGACTTGCAACTTCCAGAATTAAAGTCTGTAGTCTGCAACTAAATGAGTTCATTTTGGATCCATACAAGTATAAGTATAATTAATATTTTTATTATTTTTGATTTCTAGCAGTGAAGGCCTTCTTTTTTTGTATCTGGAGAGGTTTAAAGGAACAGTAAGTCCAATTTACAAAAAAAAGTACATTCTATTATTAATGCTTATTAACACCTTTATGAAAATATGATTTATTATCAAATTTTTTTTTAAGTTACATTTCTTACAAGAAGTGTTATACAGCACTTCCATTTTGCATTCCCCAGTGAAACAGTGCCGGCGACTCTACAGCATCCTAAGCAGGAGAATTCCTTTCATTAGCGTTTTGCTTGCTCGCCAAACTACTACTACTGAAGATCCACATCGGCACTTCCTAGAAACCACAGGGAGAGCATGCACGTCATATAGGGAATACGCATTGATGAAGTGCATGTTCTCCCTGTGAGTTGAAGGAAGTGCCAATTTGGGGCTTCAGTAGGAGCGCAGCAAGTGAGGAATGCGCTCCTGATGGGTGTTTTTTTGTAAATCTGGCAGACTGTTCCTTTAAATATATTTTATATTAAACTGATGCTACAAGAAATGTTCTTAATTCTGTTACTTAAAGCAAATTCTATCTTTCTATTGAAATGTTTTTCTTATATCAGAAACTTCTGAGCAGTACACACTTGCAAGCTCTTATAGCAGTTGGATTAAAATTATTGAGAGTCAAAAATTCTTGCAGTTAAGACTGGAATATTTTTTTTTTTTTGACAATTTATTAATTACAAGACCAGGTAATAAAACTGGTTGGTTTAGTTGACTAGGAAATGATCTAATGTGATCCATTACAATCAACTCATAAATGGACAGTAAAGGGTTTAACTATTGTTAACACGCCTGACACCAAGTACCTGACAAATGACAGACATACGGCATCTGTAACTGTAACTGAAAATTGTTTTAAATAAACTTAAGGATATAGTTGAAGTGATAGCTACTTATCTCTTACTGCTTTGCGTGTGTAAAAGGCTGTCTTCCAGCCTAGAATAGAAACAAATAGAAACAAATATATATATATCTTTTCAGGTTGTACTAGTACTGCACTATAAGAAAACAATCTTGAATATATCTCAAGGGCTGCATTAATGTCTTCTGCATAAAATTATTTATTGAGAAATGGACAAATGTAGGAAATTGTAGTTAACATTAGAAACATGGTTAGACCCAATATCAACACTTCTTTTTCCCCTCTTGCAAAAAAAAAAAACCCTTTCCTTGCAATAACTAGTAGCTTTCTAAAAAAAATCAAATTAAATTTGGTACAAAATAATACTAACCAGTAGCTTTGCTCCATTGTGTTTGTGATAGAAAATATTGTTGTCAACTGTCTCATATTGAATTAATTCATCTTTTTATAACTGGGTTTGTGTTTTCCATTATGCTGTATTCAGGCTTAATAGATTGTAATAGCATTTATAATAGCCTTAGCTAATTTAATTAGTGATATAAAATGTAACTGGTCTTCTCTGTGACAACAGAATTGTTGTTGTAGGCTTGATGGAATGTTACCCAAAATGAAACAATGTAAAAGATAAATTACAGGTCAAAAACCCTATTAATAATACAATAATTATTAACAGTAGACGAATTTCAGAATTAATGGAAAATAATCAAGGGAAAAAAGTCAAAATAAGTTATGATAGTTTGAGTTTGTGTAAAATATATTAGATATTTTAGAGAGGATATGCAAATGTTCCTTGCAGGTTTTTTTTTAGAGATATTGTCATTTGAAAACAATGCCTTAGAACATCCTGATGTGTTACCGGCACTTTTTCTATAGCACTGAATTTAAATGTTCTAATTTATTATTTTAACCATTTGTGTATGGAAGGCTGCAAAGATAATCATATCACAAAGTGTTAAATGATAAAGCCAGCCCAGCTATATCAGTATTTCAGCTGGAATGTATAATGCAAAACAAGTCATACCATCAATCATTTTAGTACTAGAAAGTGCTACAAAGTTGCACTCAAGAGTCTTGAAACTACCTAGATTAACTTCTGATGAACAGTGCTTCCTTACTAATTTGATTCTCCCTCTGGTTTAATTATTAAGAATGTTGGAAAAATATGGCTTCTATAGAGCTAAATTTATTTGCGCAAGGAACATTACAAGCTATGATGATTTAGCAATATTTTATTCAACATCTCCTAACTATACAGTGTCGAAATATTTATAAAGCATTCAGTTGTCCATACACATTCATTTCTTACTTCATCCATGTTTTCCTACAATGTAGTAACAATATTTCGAGCAAAAGATAGAAATGTGCTTTTTTATCTCCTTCGTGATAACAGGTAGGCCAGGGATACATTGGTTGTTTTGTAGCTGAACTATTTTTAATTAGGCTTATTGCTGACTATGGTGCAAAACAAAGTGACCTGTGTGGTCTACCCAATAGGAAATAATAGATTATGTTTTCCATCTCATCTACAATAATGGCGCTACAGTTCTGGCCTTACAGAGAGGATGGGAAGTGGATTATACAGGCAACAGAAAGTCAGGAGTACTATAGATTTGTGTGTTCAGTTCAGTTTTTAAGGAATACTGTCTTTAAAATTAAAAAGAAAAATTTACTTGTGACTCTAAATAGTGTGTAATAAAGTGCTGCCATATTTTAAAACAAATGTATATTACTTTATTTCCAAAAAATGAATTCACTTTAGAGCAGTGGTTCTCAAGCTAGTTGAGACCACGACCCCCCTGGGCTGATGTCATGTGTGATGTATCGAGCCCATCATCATCACGTTGCGTGTCACGTGATGACGTCCAGGCGAAATGTCATCACGTACACGTGTCATGTGGTGACATCTGGCCCGAACGTCATCACGTGACACGCGACGCAATGACTTCGGGCTCGATACATCACCATGCAGGAAACCTATATAAAGGGACCTGCAGTCTCTTCCGGCTTCAACAGCATGTTCGTGACACAGGTTGAGAACCACTGCTTCAGAGCATGTGCTTCCCCATAAAACTATTTATTCTTGCTTTCTGGCAAAATCATGGCAACAAAAAAAGCAAAAAAAAAAAAAAAAACTCCCAACTTTCTGGTAAAACACCAGTGTAATAAGTTAAAGAGAAAAACAGCATGCCAGAAAGTCTTAATTGAACTTATACTGTAATTATTAGGACATCAATGGTTTGGGGAGACAGTAGCAGCCTCCCTTCCTCTGATGCTCAAGTGAAATAAAAGATATACCCCTCAATACTTAATGGAAGTAGAGTATACTTTTTCTTACCTGGGATAGTGCTGGGAACCCTATGCCTTCTACTACCTCATTATATTACAGTATTCTATTGGGACACTGACCACCTTCATATACTGCATAACTGTCCAGGGTCAAAGAATTCAGGGGTAATCCATATTATCTCCTGCTGCCGTTAACTTTGGGAGTACCAAGGAACCCATACTGCTGAATTTATTTAAAGTCTAAGTATGTGTAATTTCCTTCTAAAATTCAATAGCATTCCCCCTAATTGCTTTCTTTCTTTCTTTTCTGTTTGTGAAAAATACCCTAAAAATAATAATAAAATAAATAAAAATAAAAATATAAGGCAGTACATATTAATACTACTAAGGAAATATATTGCAATGCCCCAGTTCTGGACAATGTAAAAATGCAGATGGTTTACATTTTATTGCTGCATCTGGCACACACACAGTTAAACTTTTTATTTCCCAGTAATCAGTGCATTAAAAGTTTTCTCCTTCTGTAAAACTAAATATATCTAGGTACCCATATTTCTTGTACAATACATGGTTTTCTCATACTTTTCTCTTTTTTTTTTCCATTAACCTTTTTTAAATAATTCTATTCCACTTGTGAAGATCCATAAAACTTGTTCTTCATGTCTCTAATATTATTATTTTCTAATTCATTAGTTGCATTTAAATGTTGCATGGGCACATGCCTTATATCACTAAAATAAAAAAATAAAAATGTTTTGTTGTTGTTACTGCAGATCACATCCTCTTTTTTTCATTCAAATACCGTTTTTGAAACAGAATATGTTTTTGTAAATTATGAGCCAATAGAAAATGCAGTTTAACATTGAATGCTTCATTGAACTATGATTATATAAAACCCAGATACATTAGGCATGCTTTCAATTGAGCGGTGTAGAAAGGAATACCATAATTGCTACATGTCAAGGATGACTGAATAGTTCTATCGAAGGAGAAATAAAGTGTTGAACCTCCTTAAAAGAAGCTATATTTAGTTTGGACAACTGCACATATAGCAAACTACTATATCTCTTACTTGGTCTGTTCTTCAAAAACAGAGATGACAAAACTATTTTTATTTTTCAGTTCAGTCATGAACAGGTAAATCATAATTAAGAACTAAACAAGAATTGACGAGTAGAATAATACAATACATTCTGTTTCAGTCTTCCCTACCCCCTTCCATCCAGAGATACTTTATCTAACAATGAACTAGACTACAGTTTAGAAAAGAAAAGAATGACTTATGAGATCCAGATCAATAGACATGTGGTAATTAACTGTCCTAGGCTAAAAACCAGAATCGATTTAATACCTATTATTTCCTGACTGTTAACTGTTATAGTGTTAATTATTGTTATAATCCCACTAGAAGGCAATGCTTTTGAGATATTCCATTATCTATCCTCAAATTTTCTAAAATTATAACTTTACAAATAATTAATAGTTTATTTAATAAATACCATGTTTTTCAGATTCATCTAGTCAAAATGTAATTTAGGCATCATATAAAGTCTGTGTACAAGTTACATCTGGTTTATGGGCATTTTTTATCAAATTGCTAATTGTCTCATATGTGTGATTTCATTTCATTTTGGGGCTTATTCATTAAAGCATGAATTCAAATTTTGAAGTATATTCATGTCACTTTGGGTTGCTATGTTCCAGTAGTGGCAAATTCACTACTCCTTATTCAGTAACCAGCAGATTTCCTTAGCATGGAAACAAAAAGCATCAGGCGCAGTTTCTTGCATAACACGGCACAGTAGATCAAACATTAGGAGCCCTGCCATCAACCCCCTAATTCGTCACTTTGATATGGCAAAGTAAACTTGGTGAATTAAACACAGTATACCTTGACTAATTTGCTACTTTGACAGAATTCAAGACCTAGGTAAATTACCCATGTACACGGTTGCAAAGTGGTGCTAAGTGCTCCTGGCCAACATGTCAGAACTGGTCACAAATTCACCTCATCCCAAAACTTGTGTAATACCTGAATATGGGGAAGCGGAAAATTTATGTGAATTCGTACCTTCATGCAACTGTTTGGACTTTCACAAATAAGCCCCCATAGACTCTTTGTGAAATATGCATAACTGGTAAAGATCATTATTTTCTGTGATGTGGTAAAAAATGTACAAACTGTTTACTATATTGTGGCGACTACTATTTACACATCACTTTGTGTCTGTTCACCTAAAATTATTGGACAACTAGGGTATTCATTATGTATCAAGGTGACAATATGTATGTATATTGGCATATTGAACACATGGATCTGACATTGCAAAATTACAGTTCCAAATTTCGGGACTTAAACAAGGGTTCCTGTTATTATTTTGGTGACATTTTATTTCAAGGACTTAGCAAATGCAACATAACAAAGTTAGCAATTAAGTGCCAATATGAGCTAGAGATTGTCTGCCATGGAAATTAATGTAACAACAACTGTATTGTATGCACCTATTCTCAGGCAACAAGTGACCACTGGTGACAAAAACATGACAGTGGTATGTGCAGAAATACTACAAATCCCATGGTGCCTGCAATAACATACAGACACGGGGTGACACAGTTGCAAATGGAAGAAATAACACTTAACCATGATGTATTAAAGGGAGTTTGGAAAATATTTAGAAGGAAAAGTCTAATTAGGGGATTAATTATGAAAATGTGAATTCATCTGTCGAGTGAATTTGCTCCTCTACTCAGTGATAGTCGCAATTTATCTATTCCTTATTCACTAAACAGAGTATTTCCTTAGCATGAAGCTGATGGAATCCGAAGGAACTTCTTCCATAGTACAGCATAGTCAGATGAACAGTAGTAGGTCGGGGAGTGATGTGTAATATTTGAATTCAGGTGTAGTGATGTCAGGTTTACAATTTTCTCACTAACTGTATTAAGTGAATAATAAATCTCTTTCTATGTCACCATATCCCTAGTACATGTTGTCACTTGGTCGCAGTGTATATTGTCACTTTTGAATGAACAGTCACTTTACACCAAGTAGGATCCCTGCCATCAACCCCCTTACTTCACTACTTTTATCTTTCAAAGTCAAAAAGTGAATTCGATACAGTACACCTTGCAAATTTGCTACTTTGACAAACCCCCATGCTTGATGAATAGCCAAATAACATGTGCACGTGCAAGCAAAGTGGTGCAAAGAGATACACAAGTTTGATATAAAATCCCTTAAAGCCCCCTTTAGATTTAAAGAAGAACTAAATTATCCAAAAAAATCCATCACAAATCAATAGATATAACTGAGGAAAGCTGAACTGCAGAATTTTTATCTTTATATTTGGAAAGAGAAGCTCCAAAGACTATGCAGTATAATCAAGGACATTGTGCATGCTCCATTCACTAATTTTACTGAGCTGCCTCATACACAGCGATGGATTCCCTATTTAACGCTTGAGTTGCTGGCAACCAATTAGAAGGTAATGTTCAACATATTAAATCTGAGTATATCACTTTATTTCTCCTTTGAGTATCATTTTTTGACGTCAGATTCCCATTATATTAGTATTATGTATAGTTAAAGACAAATCAAGAAAAAAGAATATGTTTTTACCTTTAATTTTGCTCCATATATCTCTAAGTCAAAAACAGACGAATCACTTTTATAACACAATTTATAGAAATGTCTTGGGTGCACACCTTCTTATATAAATACCTGGATAACAATAGTATCCCAGGGGCCTTATAAATTACAGGAGTTTCAGGCCATAGTTAGTTTTCATTTTTGATTAGACAAAGAAAATTAAAAAGCATTTTCATTAGTAAACTATACTCACAATCTGGATTCATTTTAATAATAATTGTTTTACAACTTACAGCAGAAGTAATGAAACAGGCAGAATGCTAACAATATAAATGTGATTGATCTTACAAGCATATGTGTATGATGATTAATGCTTCTTTCTTTTTCCATCAATTCTAACTCGGATTTAAACTCTTGCCAAATGAAAAAGTCTTGGCAGATTAATTGAATTCTGAATTTCTATTTAAGAAAAATGAGTATGAAATTAATATTATGTGCAGTCATTTCTAAAGCTCAGTTATTTTAAGTAAGGATTAAATTCCAATATATTAACAGACAATTTAACTTTCATATATATGTATATATATATATATATATATATATATATATATATTTATATATAAAAACCAGGTGTGACCACCATACATATGTTCTATGTGATGGTTTTGGATTTTGTTAAAAAGACATTAAATTTGTCTTATCTCCAATGCTCAAAATACTTGTATATGAAAATTGATGTTAAACTTGGATAGCTGAAAGTGCAATGCAAAATGATTTAGATGAATTATATAGATTTTCCAATTGTAATTCGTTTAAAACCTATAGGTCAGGCCTCTATTCTCTGCAGAGTCAGCTTTGCTCATAGCAGACTGGACATTGATTCATGAATGTTCAATCAGTTAGATAGCTAAGGCAGTTGGTTACAGAATTTGAAATAGAAGTCTTTCAGTGAGGATTCAGGGAAATCTTTAAAAAAATGTTTGTAGTATTCATATATAAATTTATTTTCCAGTGAATATTTCACTATAAAAAGACGTTTATTCATTTTAGGTGACCAAGTGCCCTGTTCAAATACAACAGAGTTTTTTTTAATATTTATAATTATGAAGTTTCTGCATAATTACAGGAGTATAATAATGTCAGCATTGTTTACAGACCATATAAATGATGTACTTTAAAAAAATTCATTTACTAATTCCATGTGTTCTACATTTGTAATCCATCATCAAAATATCAGAATAGCAATTCCTTACATTTACAGCAACTGATTACAGACAGATCAGAGGTAAAGAGCAATTATATAGTAACATAAACCATGTTAAACACAAGTCCATTCAGTTCAGCCTATTTTCCTGCAATTTTGATCCGGAGGAAGGCAAAAACCTATGAGAAAAGAGCCAATTGTCCTTATATTAGGGAAAAAACATCTCCCCAACTCCAATATGGCAATCCGAATAATTCCCTGGATCAAGATCCCACTTCCAGTTATCTAGTACCCATAACTTACACTGAAGGAAAGTATACAAACCAGTTTTGAATTCTTTTATGGAATTAACCATCACAACTTCTTCAGGCAGAGAGTTCCATAACCTCATTGTTCTTACAGTAAAACATCCCCTTCTATGTTGATGCATAAACTTTCTTTCCTCTAAATGTGGATAATGCCCCCTTGCTATACATACAGTTCTTAGTATAAATAGACTGTGGGAGAGATCTCTGTACTGACCCTTAATATATTTATACATGTTTATTAGGTCACCCCTTAACCCTCTTTTTTCTAGACTAAACAAACCCAGTTTTGATAATCTTTCTTGGTATTATATATTGTTGTTCATTCCTTTAATTATTTTAGTAGCCCACCTGTGAACCCTTCAAGCTCAGCCACATATTTCTTGTGCACTGGTGCCCAAAACTGCACACAGTATTCCATGTGTGGTCTGACCAGTGCTTTGTAAAGCGGTATAATTATGTTATTGTCATGTTCATCTATGCCTCTGTTGATCTGTTGATGTACCCCATGATCTTATTTGCTTTGGCAGCTGTCGCTTGGAACTGGTTGGTACAGTTAAGTTTATTGTCAACCAAAATTCCTAAATCCTTTTCCATGTCTGTTTTTCCCAGTATTTTCCCATTTAGAAAATAATCTAGACTTGCTTTTCCACTTCCCATATGCAAAACCTTACATTTATCAGTGATAAATTTTCCACAACCTTTCCTGTTTTATCCCCCTTAATTGACATGTGTTGACATACTGATACTGTAAGCTATTGTGAGGTCCACTCATGGACTAGAAGCAAAAAATATGCAAAAGGTTCACAATTAAAATGTTTTCAAAGTTAATACTGCATTATGGACAGAGGAGGCCAATATAACTTTGTACTAATCTTCTTTCTCATCCTCAAATATTTCCCTCTCTTGTAGAGAAGGTACCTGCCAAGGCAGGTGTACAGACCTCAAAACATTAAGGACAATTTTTTTAAAGTAAGTTTCTAGTGCCAATTTCATTGTAAGCTTATATATAAAACAGAAGGCACCCATAGAATTTCATTAAAGAAAATTGATATAGTGGTAAGTTAAATTCAATGTTTTGGTCACAACATTTAGCAAACCCCTGGGTGCCATCTATTTATTAATTTTTATTTGTATTGTATTTATTCATTTTATATAGGGCTGATATATTATGCAGCGCTTTACAGAGATTCATCATTCACTTCAGTCCCTGCCCCGTGGAGCTTACAATCTATTCCCTATTCAGTCACACAAACACAGACATTTTTATATATGTCTATCAATGCATTTTATTGTATATATGCTCAGTAAATCCTATTAAAGTATATGCTATCCAGCAATGTCCATTACAGTATATATTGCCCAGGAAAGCCTGTTATATAGTATAATGGTCAATAAAATAATCTGTAAACACCAGTGTCTGTGACTTCAGGGTCTGTTTTTGGAAGGAAGCGGGAATGACAGGTTTCCTTTGGGAGAAACAGCATGTGTTGGTGGTACAATACTTCAGCATATGGATGCCCCACTTTTAATTTTACCCTTTATTGCGAATCTACAGGCCCTGCAGTAGATTTCAGTATCAAAATAAAGAACAATCACCTGCTAGAAATCTATATATACCAGTAGCTCAAATAACATATTGCCCATTTACATTGGCGAGGTAGATTTTCAAATTCAGCACTTGTAAAAATGTTATGTTCAAAGGTGAAATCGTTAAATAGCAAAGCCAAAAAAAAATAGTTACATTTTTAGGCAATAAGTATAGATTTCACCAAGCCCTCCATTTGACAAAACAGGTGGAAAGTGAAAATGTTATTATCATATTCACTGATAGCCTCCGTTATTAAAGTGGCCACTTGAAAAAATGGAAATGATCACAAAAACTAAACCAATAGTACTGAAATAAAGCAGTTGAAATTGTTAAGTATGGTAATGAACAACTCCATTTCTCTGGTTAAGTGGAGCAGGTGGCTGCCTGGAGAACCAGGATGCATGAGACCCCGCTGTCTACTGCTGCCCCCTACCTACTAATTCCCATCTATGCACCAAAATTAAGTTCCTTGGGGGGCTCAATAAGCCTGCTTGGGCAGGAGTAGAGCTAAAAAGCACTGATGGTGCTAAAAATGGCAATAATAGCAATGTAGTGCATCGAAAAAAGTGATAACAGTATATAACATTTTTCAATTTAAATTTAAATTAGAGAATTATTATTATATCTATATATATGTATAAAATCTACCTCTATCTACCTATAATATATGTGTACAATCTATATCTGTCTATCTGTCTATCTATCTGTCTATCTGTCTATCCATTCATATCTATCTAATCTATTTGTATCTATCTATCCATCTATACACACAAATATGCCAGGTCATTAATTTTTATTTAATTGTTATTTTTGTTTCTAACAATATGGAAATCAATTATATTTGCCTGCTACATTTTTAATATATCTCTCATGTCTATCTATCTGTATCTACAGGTATCTATCTATCTAATCTATCTATCTATCTAATCCAGCGGTTCTCAACCTGTGGGTCGCGACCCCCGCCGGGGTCGCGAGGCCGTC
>WMED01017655.1:0-12938 GCA_019650415.1 Pipa parva | reverse complement strand
AGTTTACCCTGTTCTATTTTATCAGTTTATTTGGTAATGCACTTAGTGCATTCTATCTGCACTTTCTTTTACAGATCTTCATTTACTGCCTCCATTTATAGTTAAGAATACATTATTAATGCAAATCTAGACCTGTGAATGTCAATGTTGAAGTTCTAGCAGCATTAAAACTTCACCCAATTGGATCTTTATCACTGTTTTCCCTGACTGGATATAGTACTACCATTAAAATTGAAGTGTTTTACATTGTCATAAATCACATGTCCTTTGTGCACCACCAGTGCTTTCTTGCAACTATTATATCAGATAGAAAAGGACTTCATTAAGTACATTTATAAATTAATGTTTGCTCATTTATAAATATGTCCACTTGAAATATATACATAATTCTTGTCTATATATTTTCTTATTTATCACTTTACTTCTCCTTTAAAGTGCTAAGTATATTCAATTAAAGTACTCATTATCACCAAAAATGTTAAGCCAATTTTGATATAAAAAATTACCTTTATTTCAATTATTTACTCAATTCACATATTCATTAATTTTCTGTTAAATCAACTGCAGTTTCAGTTTATAGTCTCCATACTTTGTTATTCATATACTTAAAAGTTTAAACTTAAAGCAGTTTTTAATTGCTGGAGCATTTACCTTTAAAATAAGATTATTTCCTATTAAAACATGTGCTATGTATACAATACTAATTGTAATAGAAAGCAATTAGAAACAAGAAAGATTAATTCACACTGAGAATTGAATTGTTGAGATAAACATGCATTAACTTAATAGTGTACTGCTAATTAGTTCTGATATTTATTCATGGAAGGTAGGAAAGAGATATCATCAGCTTCTCAAAGCTTCCAAAATGAATACATTGCATAGATCCCTTAAAGAATATCCTATGTGTAAGTCAGTAATGAGTATGTTTGACAGTGTCTGACTCAGTCCTGTAATTACATTGTTCACAGGTGGCCAATTAATGTATCAAACTCTATTTTCGAATTCCACCTATAAAACTGTTTCCTTGTTGATAACAATGTATAGCACTGCCTAGATGTAACACTGGCCAAATGTTAGTTCCAGCAACATCTTGTATTTATTTAATTATTTTTTATACAATATTGTTAAATGCCAGTAGAACAAGATTATTATTGGTCCTTTATCAGAAATTAAGAGATGAACCTTATGTAATTCCATTATAATTCTCTAGTCCTTTCATAAATAATGAGGATATTTATAAAAATCTAAATGTTTTTTGCCCATTTAATGCTGGAGAAACAGGTTTTTTTGTTGTTGTTGTTTTTTTAGTATACCAATATCACCTTTTTAAAAATGCTTTTATCAACATGTTGAAAGTGACTTTTAATGCATTTTTTTTTACATTGAAAAGTTGTTTGCCATTAACGGACCAGTAACACAAAACAAGCATGGCAGTTATCAAATACAGCTCTTGTAAAAATGTTGTCTTTGAAGCTGAATTCATGATTTGTATTACTTTTTGTATGTTCTTATCCTTACTTGATAGCAGCCATGTTGTTAGACAGATCGCACCTAGTCCTATTGTTTCTATGGTGCGTAGATAATACATATTAAGGAAGTGAATTCTAAAGCCATATTGTAAAACTAAACAGTTAAATATCTTGCTTTTTAGACTCAATTTAGAATCATACATTCAAAGTATTTTAATTAGAAATCCATTTGAGGAATTTTCATTTTTGGAGTTACTGTTTGAAGTAAAGCTATATTTGATACTGTGTTGGTTACGAACCCTTTTTTTCCTTCTTCTTAAGTAATTACTTAATTACTTTATGTGATGATAACATTTTATATTTACAGTTCTCCAACCAAGAATGGTGTGTTCATAGAAGAATTATTAAATTGCATTTCTACTGGAAACAGTAATGTACTAGTCACATGAATGTCAACAACTGCTATAAATTCTATCATGAAGGGAAATAATGGGACCACGTAAAAACCAGTGTACTCTAGCCCAGGAAATTACAGTCACTTCATTATGTTGAAGTCTACAAATAATGGGGTCTGTAAATAATACTGTGCCATTGCTTTATACTCTTCTTATCACTGTGCAGGCACATTGCTTTTTGTTTTTAATGTATGTGTCTTTAAATACTCTAGCTTCTACATACAGCATATAATTCCCAAAATTAGAATTGAAACAAGGTAGCTACTTACCAAATTTAATAAGCTGCAGGAATTGTGGGAAGGGGGGAGTGGTAAAATGAACTCAGTATTCCCATCTGTGGGGGTCTATTCTAGAAATCAGAAATAATATGGAATTATACTTATATCAAAGCTCCTCATTGCATGAGATATTGTTTGTGGCCAGGTCTACCTCTGCTATAAGAAATCACTGAGTCTGTGAGTTGAATAAAATATGGAAGCTTTAAAAATTACTTTAGAGTAAATTATATAAAATATATAGGTACAAAAATATTATAAAATGTGAAGCAAATAAAATACAGAAATATTAAAAAGTCCTGTATGCCTAATACATAGAAATTTAAGTAAATCTGAAAAAAATTAGCTGCAAAGCCAATTATTAACAGTAAAATTAGTAAGTAATGAAACACATGTTGTACAAACTGTTATTATTACCAAATATATAATATAGTTAAGAATGCTGAAAATACAGTATATAAAGGTGTTCTAATAAATACTTTTTTTAATGTTTACATGTTAATGTACAACTTATACTAGTTTAAAAATCTACAAAAATCAAACTGTGTAACATAACTCAGCAAAGTAATTGGACAATACTAACAAAGTATATAAAATATGGCTCAACTTTCTTGTGCTCTTAATCCTTGGTGCATGGATGGAAAGCAGTACAATAATCTGTTGGAGGACATTGGAATACTTACCTACAGTGCAGTGATTAACCAACTGTTCTAGAGGCAGACTTTTCTATTAAGATATACACCGACAATTAACATTCTCAGATAGATAGGTAGATGTTACAGATAGATAGTATAAAACTATGGGAATCCAACAGCTTTTTCTAATACAACTACATTTGCTACAAGTGTATAATTAAGAAATGAATAATTAACGCAAATAGGGGATACTACCAGGAAATTAGTCTGATATAGCTGACTACTATAAAATAAATAGAATCATGATGAGATCGCTAGTATATTTAGTGACTTTTTATTTTAAATCAAAGTGTACCTACATGTACTACTGGGAAAACAAGAGAAGGAGCAACTCTCTAGAGGGCGAAATTTAATAAAACTGAAAATCGCAATATTGAGATATCGAATGATTTTTACCGATATTGCTGATACTGCAATATCGAAATTCAAATGAAATGTTTAGTCTGTTTATTTCAATAGCAAAAATCCATAATATCGCTGGAAAATTTGATTTAGTGATGTCGATAGCAAAATTGCGATATTGTGATATTGGTAAAATTCATACGATATTGTGATATCGGCAATATCGATATCGCGATTTTCGATTTTATTAAATGTGTAAATATTGTATATTATAATATATTATAATAATAGGTTGCTTGGATATGATCTCTACCTCTGTCTGTAATGGAAACGTTCTCTTGCATTTCCTTGTTTTACATTTTCTGAAATCTGGCACAAGATGCGATATTAGAATCTATATATATAATAGATAGTAGATAATAGTGCCTGGGGCAAAGATAATACAAATTTTGTAGTCAGAAATTGTAAGCTGTAGGCATAAACTGACTAATTTCATGGGGCACTATCTTCCTCTGAATTAATATGCATAAAATACATCTTTATGCGGAATGACCTATGTTTGTAACTGCATTTCTTTGTATATATTGCAAGTACTTTCAACAATTTAATTAAAAAGATATTACTGAAACTCTTCAGTTTCAAAAGTATATGAGCAGCTGCACTCATTAGAATGATCAGCATAGAAGCAGATGATTTGAACAGACGTTATACATACTCTGATCAGATGCCAGCCAGTGACCCTGCAAGGTCAATTGGGCTGAATTTTCAGGTATAAAATGGAATTCTTTTTAAGAAATTACAATTGGAGTAGATAATTGTATTATCAATAAAGGTGGGCTTGCATTACAAAGCGAGGGCTTACAGCTGTTTAAATTCAGTGTTCATTTGCTTAAATTATGAACCTTGATGATAATGGGAGAGATACAGTAGATAGTTATATTACCATTATAAATACAAAGGCTTACTAAATAGACAATGCTTATAAGAATAATCTGTATTTCAGCACTGAGTTATGAATGTCATAATATGAAAACCTAAGTGTATGCTTAATAATTATGTAAACAAAAGCTTTACAATATCCATAGCAATAATAAGAAAGTTAAGTATTGTCGTATTTAGTGATACTTTATTTAGACCAACTTCATATTTTGAGATAAGGATTTTGTCAGTCATAGTAGTACATTACTACTCTGAAAATTTGGGGAAGAGTAAATATTTCAAATATTGTAAGAGAGTTACACACAAATAATGTAAGAGAGTTCCCCATAGGCTAATAATCAAAAGATTAAATATAAAGCAAGAAATATGCTCTTTGTATCCACAAGCGGATTCATTTCAAAAGGCATTGAATATATAGGGCGAAATTTATTAACGGCGAAGCGTTCGCCCGATAGTAAATTCCGATCGCACAATCGTAAATCGATCGCATTTCCGATCGCGCGATGGTAGATCGAGCGGTTTTCCAATAAATCGATCGTGGTAAATCGATCGGGTTACCATCGCGCGATGGTAAATCGAGCGGATTTTACCATCGGGCGATGGTAAATCATGCGGATTTACCATCGGGCGATGGTAAATACCGAGCGTGCAGTAAATACCGCGTTTAATAAATTTCGCCCATAGTGTCTATCATATAGTATGCATCATACCCATAAGAAATATTCAACTCTATTGTATCTGAATGTCAGCATCTGTATGGCATAATTTGAGTCATAATAATATATGTGTGTATTTCTTATTTTAATTCAAATAAATGAATGGAAATATGGAAACAAACTATTGGGTTTCCATCTCCATTTGAAAAACTTGTGATTCATTTAATAGGAACAGTGAAAATTTTAACTTGTCATCTCTCACATATTGGGGTATATATACAGTAATTATTATTATATATCAAGATATACCATAAACAGTGTTTTACTTCTTTTACCAGTATAATGTCCCTTTAAGCTCTGGTTAAGATTGTAAAAATTTAAAATTCTGAATCAAGCCAAAATGACCAGTATGGCTAGTTAATTTTAGTGGCTATGACCCTTGTAAACATTATTAATTGGGTATCTGACTCTGGTACATATTTATTAAATCTATAACTGCAAATTTGGCAAATTAATTTAGAATATTCATTTACCAAATACTCACACCTATGCACTTTTTGTTACACTATATTCCAAGCTTTTTAAATGTCAGATAACATTGAAATATTGTACTAGAAAAGGAAAAAAATGACTTAAACAAAAACATTTAAAACAAAGTATATGGTAACTATTTTTACATCATAGCTGTTTTCTATGTTGACTTAGAAAATTATTTTAATTTTCATTTAATTGATGGTGGAAGACCTATAGTCTTAATAATTATGGTTAAAACAAATGTTGGGCATGGTCTATTTTAAGAAGATCCTAGTCTTCTACTATGGTAATTTCCTTGATGTTATAATGCACTTTAGTGGGTTTTCTATTTTAGTTTTCCCATGGAAACTCCTATAAGTAGACATTTTGTCTAAAAATTTTCCATATGGTGGTAAATTTCCCTGCATCTGTTTAAGGAGGTGTAGGAGAAGATAGAAGGTGGTACAGAGAGCGCTGCAGCAAGACCATAAAAACCAGGCTTCAGATCTGAGGATTCCTGGGTTGCTTGAACAGCCTCTCCAGTTGGCACAGCTCTCCATTTGGAACACACATAGGGACCATTATGTTCTCCAGGAGCATCTCTGTAAGATAGAAGTGTAAGCCCAAAACCTTAAAGAATATGCAGAGATATTAGCGAATTACAGTGAGATTCCTTCCCACATTTACAACAGTTAGGAAACCACAAAGAAAATCACACTTGTATTTGAATGCTTTTTTTCACACTTGTATTTTGGTCACTGGCTAAGTTCAGGATTGCCCCTCAAGGAGGTCTGGACTTTGCTGCAAAGGGATCCTGAGGTTGTGGCCCCCAAGTTAGCCATCCATTTGGGAAGGAGAAGAAGCAGAGGAGTATGAGGAAACAGTTATAGGCTGGAGATGAGCTAAAACAGGAGTAGGAAAAATGAAAAAGCAGTCTGTAAACAAACTGAGGTCTGAACTGACAGAAAAAAAGACCTAAACAGAAAACCGGCTTTCAGGGGCAGGCAGAATTCAGGCATGATCTATAGTCAGACTGTAGTCATGGCAGGCAGAGTTCGAGCATGATCCAAAAACAGGTCAAATTCAGAAATCCTGCAGAGCAGACAAACAAAATAGCACACCCAGGTTAACAAACAGTATAGAACCTACATTTTACAAACTACCCACTGGGACTGCCCGAGGGAGGGATGCTCAAGCTTACCTGGTGTCCCTTTGAACCACCACTGATATCACCGGTGGGAGGGAGTTCCAAGCTTACCTTGTGCACCTGACAAGGAAAAATACTTGTTGTACAGTGTTTAAAGCACAGTCATTAATGCTATTGGCAAGCTTTTAGCTAAACCACAAAAGCAAAATATAGCAGGTTCTTCTGTAGTCTCATGGATAGAGTAGAACACTTTATGCTCCATAAGACCCTATGGGTAAGATCATTTTGTATGTGTTTTTGTACTGGTACTGTAGTAGTATATTGTTGGGTACTGAATAATGGATTTTGAGCAATACTCACAGAAGTATTTGTACCTCAATGCAGAAATATAGCCTGAGCTGTATTATGATGCCCTGAGTAAAATGTATATATACATATATATTATACATACAGTCAAATATTATGGACATTGGTAAAAATGAGCATGGTTTCCAGAAGTTACCTGGAAAAAATTGGAATTAGTTATATGAGAAGCAATATAAATTTGTGCTGGCTTTTCAGGGGTGAATGTTGATATTTACTGAAACATCTTAGAGAGCACCTTAATCAGTGAGAACTGAAGGGAATGTCTGACTTCAATTAAATAACAAGCCTGTTATTTCAGATATTTCACAGTCCTTCAAAAGTATTTGCTGAATGCAGTAGCTGAAGAGTTTCTATAGGTAACAGCAAGACAGATTTCTAAAGTTGTTTCAACCTGTTTTTCACAAGGTTTTATTTATAACAGATTTGTTGGATGTCATTGTTTCTGCATGCTAGCTTATCTGGATGACAGCCAAAGAAAGGGATAAATCAGACACTGATTTAATATTCTGCAGCTATGATCCACTTCAGCAATACTTCAGTTTTCTGATTTCATTCAGCCCTCTTAGTGAAAATATGTCTGTATATATTTCTATTTATCTATCTGCCCATCTCCTGTGAGGTATTAAGGATGTGATATCTTTAAAAAAGTTTATGATGAACTTACTGTATAGTAATCGAAAGAGTGAAGCACATTGAAGGATAGAAGGCGCTTGCTGATGTATAGTTGACAAAAGAAAGAAGCCATTTGTCTCCCCTTGAGTTAAAGTGCCCTAGATAGGGTAGCTAAAATGTGTAGAACCTTGGGGAAAATGGGGTTAGAGAGATTAATGGGGCTTATTCATGAAAGTCTGAAAAGTTGCATAAACATCCATGTTCACATTCATTCACCTATTCCCAATCTTTGCATATTCAGTGAATTAGGCAATGTGTCTAATTTGTGACCACTTCAGACACTTTCGACAGTCACAGACTTATGGAGCTCTTCATGATAAATTGAGTGTGTGTGCTCAGCTAAATCACCTATTTATCAAGCATTGGAATCTACCACAGTAAAGAATCTGGCAAGGCATACTGTATCATATTGTATAAAAACTTGCACTGGCATTTCTGGTTAATAAAAGATAACTTGTTTTCTAGTTAAAAACATATAGCCAAAAAAGACATAAATAGTGTCACAGTCTAATGCATTTCACACTTTATCAGTGCTTAAGCATAGACAAGTTAAACACAATGTGCAACTCCATTTATAAAGTGAAAAACGGACACACCTATACCAGTTACCTAAAATCTGTATGAAGTAGCAAATTTTGCAGAAAGTTGAAACAATATTGTTATATACATGTCAACCTGCAATGTAACACTTTGTTACATATACTATACTATACTTACTATACAAACAACCTTGCCTAATTCCCAACCATGAACAATGCCCTCTGTGCTAGAATTAAGATAGTGAACAATACTTATAATGTAATAATATGTGTATAATAGAAAACATATGTATTCTCAATTCATAATATCTCATATATAACATTATTATAAATGAAATACATTTTTTAAAGTAAACTAACCTAAAAGAGATACAAATGTGCAGGTATTTAAATCAGATAAGAAAGACATGAAAATATAGAAAATTGGATATCCCATTCGAGACCCTTTGGTAACCTTGTAGCCAAATGAAATATCCAAAAAAAACCCTTTTATTTAAATACCTTAATAAATCCCCTCCATGAGAACCTAAATTAACTTTGTGATGCCCTGAACAACCAAACTAGCAGGATTATTGTTGTGTAGCATAAAATGCTTCCAAAAATGTGTTGATTTATTATTAATAATCTCATTCACATGTTCTTTGTATCTTTAATGGTTGTGTGGTCCTACCAACATACTGTACGTGACAAATGTCACCTGTAAAAAGGTATACAACATTTCTAGTAGTAAAATTGATGTATGTTTGTATTTTATATTGTTTACCATTAACAGTGCTTGTAAAGACATATGTTATCCTCATATGGAAACAACATATGTGCTTCCATTGTCCACATTTAAAATTACCTCATGTAGTTAGCCAGGTTGCCTTCGTAGGTTGATTTAATTCTGAAAGGAAAAGGGAAGTAGAAATAGGTGCCTTGTTTGTGTCACACTCACTAGTTTTAGTTTGCCAGATCAAAGTAGCAAATTAGGGGACTTCTACTGTCTGACTGACTATGCTGTGCATCTGAGACAGTAGCTGATGCCATTTTCTTCCACACCTCTGCTAATGAATAGAAAGTCCTCCATTTGAGTGAAACTCCACTATATATGCTGTTTAAAGAATTGGATTGTTTAATGCAGCATTATGTCAAAGAAATCTCTAGTGTTTGTTCTCCATTCCATTTAAATGTTATGGGACCAGGTTCACAGATTGCTGTACTTTTTCCAGCAGTTAAACTACAATGATCCAAAATACTAGCATGGCCCAGGTCTTCAATATCATAACTGCTAATTTTCTTGAGTGGATTTGCTATTACTAACAACTCAATACCAAATCTGGTCCATATGGGTATTATTTTACAGCACTGGGGTCCCGTAAGCTGGAGATTGGTTTCATTCAGATTTTAAACGCCATTAACAGATCTAAATTAAAATGGTTAATGCTGGAGTACAGGTTGGATTTAAACAACACTTTTTTAAGACTTGAATACTCAGTTTGAAATACGTAATGTTTCAATATTTCCATTGACTAAATAATATTTTACTTTTTGAATAAACATAAATGTAAACTGATATTTTGTTGAAATGATTTTTGTCAACAGTTATCTATTCCTTTTTCTGATTGAACACCATCTGAAGTGTTCCATTATGTCTCATTATAGTCACTTGTTCACTGAAGCTGTTGAAAAATTGTACCATGTATTTTCAGCTTCAGGTGGACTAAAATGAGTGGAACATAATTTGCTAAAGCACAAGAATTGTTTTAAACAAACAGTCCAGCACATATAATTGCTCCTGTCAAAAAAATGATTTCTGTTATGTCATGGGAGACACAGGAACACTGGGTAAAAGGTGCCTCCCACCAGTACGTATGACACTGCAGGGATCTGACAAGATCCTCCCACTCCCCTTTTATCCCTGCCTCTTCCCCTTCCCAATTCAGTTTTTGCTGTGTCCTCTACAGAGGAAGGTTCTCAGGACAGACACCTCTAGTAAGGTTTGATGCAAGTATTACAACAGTCAGTGATTAACACTGACACCAGGGGTGACACTGAAATTTATTAAACTCAGAAAAGCCATTTTGGCTTTTTGAGTTTAATCGGGAGAACAATGTGAAGTTTCTCTCGGTAAGTATCGCAAGATTTGGCTCGATCAATACTTGCCGTGAGAAACTTTTTTTATTGAATATATCCATGGATAGGGTAGCCATACAGTAAGGTTACCTTTCCATGGATATATTCAATAAAAAAAAAGTTTCTCATGGCAAGTATCGAAAGAGGCAAATCTCACGATACTTACAGAGAGAAACTTCTCCCACATTATTAAACTCAGAAAAGCGCAAACAGTTTTTTCGAGTTTAAGAAATTTCACCCCTGAAGTCAGACCAGTATATCTGACTTCTACGAGTTAGCCCCCTATGTCGGATACCCCACTGGATGACCCTTACCACTGGATCTCAGTATTCAGCTGAGCGGGAATAACAGCTTTATCCTGTCTCTCCTCCAGCATGAGTACAGAGTACACTGTGTTGACCAGTTTGTGGTTTTGGTGAGAGGAGTAAGTACTACAATTCTACTCTATCCTCCCCCCCATTACTTCCTATTAAATAAATAAGTTTCCCACTTTGCAATTATTTAGATTACTATTTTTTTTAAACTGTTTCTTTAAGAGCATCTATTACTGTACTTGCTAGCTTTGTTATAGTGCTTCCTGGCGGTTCCTCTTTTCCCTTTGTTCTGAGCAGTTTTTCTCTTCAGGCTCATTTACAGTTTCAAATTGTCTGTGTTCTCTCCTCTGTGCTCAGTCTGTCCCCAGGAACTCCTCTGACCTCTGAGTGAACTCACTGGCTGGAATGTTGTTAGCTACACAGCTCTCTCCTGCTTGTAATTATACAGTATATACACTGCTTTTTACTAATAAGCTGCAGGGATCCAGACTAAGATTCTCTTAAACTGCACCTGTCACCTCTAAACTCTAATACTAATTTAGATTCTACTAATGAAATAAATGTTTTTGTGTATATATATATATATATATATATATATATATATATATGTATATATATACATGATACACGATATGTATATATGATTGACAGTATAGCTCCTCTAATCAGATCCCTTAAATCACAATCTAGCAGGGATCTGATTGGAAAAGCTATAATGTCAATCATCATTTAGCTCCACCCAACCTGATTCCAGAAAGAAAAGTCAGGCTGACAGGTAAGATGACAGAGAGAAACGCTGTATAAGGGTACATCTTTATAAATACATATATATTTACAGAAACATGTATTTCATTAGTAGAACCTAAATTAGAGTTTTTAGGAGACAGGTACACTTTAAACTAGTGCCATTTTTAATAATGTATCTCTGGCTGTGGATCTTTGTCCCTTGTTTCAGGGAAACCAAGCAAACACCCTATAGTTTTTCACATCCAGACTTGTACATAACTTCTAGAATCCATAGTATCCAGTCCACCATCACCTCTGAGAGAAAGTCTGCTCTTATCCATTCATTAATATTAATAATATATATATAAAGTAATATATAAATATTGGTATGTATTTTCAGAGAATTTGGATGGCGAGACCCAGAACTTCCTGAGGTAATACAAATGTTACAACATCAGTTTCCTTCAGTACAATCTAATGCTGCTGCATACTTGCAACACCTCTGTTTTGGAGACAATAAAATTAAAGCAGAGGTAAGTAAATGACTTTACCTATACTAAAGCTTATTTGTGTTATTTGACTTTATTTTTATTTTACTATAAATAGACATTATTGAAAATGTTATGTTGTATCTTGCAGTTCCTTTCCAATCTAACTGTGGTGAAACAATTGTACTAATGCACATAGATAAAATCATGGCCAGATCAGCATCTTCAGTAGTGGGTCACATGCCTGTATCTATGCTGCAAAAATACAGACCGTACTTTTGACTGGGTATTGTGGGTGACACAGTCATGTGAACTACCTTTAGAGATCATTATAGCAAAATATAGGTTAGTATTTCCTCCCATTCATGGTTGCATGTGTCATGTGAGAAACTCCAATGCCTCTCTTTACAGTGGGTGGTCCTTGCCATATATGCCACTGTGCCATGATGTAATTTGTGTGACAATGCCCTAAAGGTCTGGTAACAAAACTGTTTTAACCTAGCAAAAACGCAGTGGCCACTTTTTTTCTTCTAAGCTGATTTCTTTCCTTTTTTATAATATTGGGCTTTTCCAATGAGAAGCAATATGCTACAACAAAATTTGCTAATTACACTTCATGTTTATGAAAAAATGGTTTTATAGCAAAACAGGACTTGCAGGAGTTCCTAATTAGCAATAATATTTGTTATCCTCTTGACACACTTGGTTGTTTCCTCCATTTTGAAGCTGCATTGATAAGTCAGCCCCAATGCATCCCAAATTACTCACAAGCCGTAGAATTGATAATTGTGACTCTGTGTTTGTCTGTATAAGATTATTACAAGAAGCAAAAGAGATTGGAACATTTGAAGTCCGTTTGACCACATCAGTGCAAGCAGGAAGAAATATGGTGAAAACTGCTTGTACAACTTGTATCACCTAGTGCTAGTTTGTTTTGTCTGAATATTTAATAACCCAGTCTAGCTGGATATTTGGTAATCTTGTATTATTACTTTTAGTTCCATCACAATATTCTGTTAGATTTGTATTCCCGCTGACTTGATCATATTTTAATAGACAAATGTGAATGTCTTTCAATAAATAAAAGTAAATACTGTGTATGTTCAAATATTACCTTTTTCTTAGGTATTTATACAGTGTCACCCCACAGAAAGCAAGCAACCATAAATGTATAAGTCGAGAAATTTAGGTAAAAAAAGCATTTAAAATCCTATTCTCGACTTATAC
>WMED01017654.1:0-12939 GCA_019650415.1 Pipa parva | reverse complement strand
ATTAAACCTGGTAAGCTTCATCTTATTTTACACTGGGAATCTGTATATTCATATATAAAAACAAACCCCAAGTTTTACTCTCGACTTATTCAAGGGTCACAGTAAATTTCATAATTGTTGGCCCAAAAACTGACCTCGACTTATACACGAGTATATACACGGGGTTAATTGATACCTAACTAAGCTGGCTCTAGTCTGTCCCTGTGTGTGATTGTATAGGAAAACTATATAAGTGAATAATTAATCTCTGTAAAGTGATGAGCTATATAAATATGCAATAGTGAAAAAAAAATTATTTTGCAGAGTGATATATACACAAAATATGGAATTGTGAGTGACACTGTTTCCAAGTGGGAGGTCCCCCTGGTGACACATTCACTTTAAAACTGATCACCTATATGATACCAATACCACCTGACTAATTATTAATCCATTAATGTTCATGCAGTGGACAGCATTAACTGTTTAAAGCAAACATGTAGAATGTAAAACAAATATTCTTGAATTTTTTTTATTTTTTTTTTATTGGTGTACAGCAAATGTGGATCATTCTGCAACCCTTACCCTAAATTGGACATAAACACCATTCCTTTAATAAACATGCTGTTCAATCACATAATATTCAGTTGCACAGAAATGAATGCAATTAGACTGAAAATCACCAGTTTAGCATCAGGATTTTAAATAGCTGGTTTTAACTTAGAAGAATAAATCACCATGCTAACCAGGCAGGTCTGATAAACCCATTTATATGTATAAACTTCTGCAACATTTTTTTAAATGGACATCCTCTCCTGACCAGAAATGAAACACTATCACTGCCTGTAGAAAAACACAAGATATTTACTATATTCAGTGTTAGTAACAGTATCAGCTTAGAATCCAAGCATATTATTGCAGAAGAGTGCTTGATACCACTATACATATGCAGGTGGTCAGTTATGCAGTCCTGCCTTACCCCCTTTACTGTACTGGAGTATTTTAGGGTTAATCTCTTAGATATATGCAGATGGGGAGATATGTAAAACCAGGATATTTTTTTAAGAAGGCGGATGTCAACAATTAAGTAAAGGCAACAAGCAATCATTCTCCAACCTAGCCAAGAAATATGCTTTCTACACCGAAAAGTCCAGAAAATCTGTAATAATATAAGAGACTTGAAAACCAGGAGGCTGATAGGGAATGAATATTTAGGTAAAAGTTCTACATTTTTTTAAATGAAGAATAACAAAAGTTGAGGATAATGGAAGAAAACAAGGCTGGCTTTTATACAGGTCACGAAGGTCAACATATCTTTAAAAAATATATTCTTCATAATATACACATAATTTACATTTTCTCTTGTGTAATTATATGTACAGTATGTATGTATGTATGTAAAATATACATGAAAAAGGCATTCCTTTACCAACTTTACCTTCAGTAAAAGCATACACTCACACAGACCTTGTTCACACTAATCTAAGGCCTTTGTGTGTGAGTCAGGTTCCGGCAGCATTTAACAGTTTCCTTGGAAAATGTGAAATTGCATAATTCAACTGATGCAATTTTACTGTGGTTTTAATGAGAATTATGTCAGATCCGATTTAAGAAGGAAAAAAGGAAGTAATGTAAATTGTATCTGACATGTATTAAATAACACCGTACATCCAATTCCCATGCTTTATTTTTAACACTATTCCACAGGGATGAATAAGGATCAAAGTATCAAACTGACTACACTAAAACCACAAGGGTTGCAGCAGGTTAGGCTGCACAGTGTGGAATGGAATGCAGTGTGAATAAGTGACTACAGGTCTAAGAGGGAACAAGTAAATTACTTGTAAGGTACTCACTTACAATGTGTAATACACTTTTCCCATGTCTGTCTTATATTTGTATTGTTGAATTGTAGATGCTGTGTAAATTTGTGGTGCTTTATAAATAAAATTATACATACATAATCTAATGGCCTGCAGATGAACAGGGCCTCAGCACCATATGCAGTTCTGTATCATGGCCACTAGGGACTCTGGAGCACAAGCTGTACCAGGGCCTCTCTCACCACAGTGATTGCACGCACATTAGTGTTTACATGTTCATCATATTGGTAAGGGTCAGATGTGTCAAAGTCCCTAATTTAGGTTGTGTGAAGGCCAAAAAACAAAAGGCACTTAGGGACCACTTCTGCTATGGGCTCAGTAACAGCTGCTTCCCCAGTCTATACTATTTGTACGTCCCTGCTCATAAGTATACCAGCCTTAGTTAGAATATTACTTTTTATTGCAACATTAAGGTGCAAGACGCTACCTTCTTTAGGCAAAAAGTGCAACAAACCAGTATTAATACAAATAAGGCACAATTCCAACAGAACATGAGGTAATTATAGTTCCATCTGTTGGAAGACAAACTTATTAACATAAAATATTTATACTTGTTCCATTACTAACTTTATAACAACAATATGTAAAAATCATACTTACAGTCCAACAAAAACAATTAGCATCAAATGCCATTCATAACATCAACGGTAATCTTATTTCCACAGACTACAACAGAAGAGTGCTACCAGCAATGTATGACTGCTGTAAACAAAATACTAAAATCTTAATTAAAATCAATCAATACAAACAAGCATCTCTTGAATGAAGCATTTAAACAATACTGAAACAAGAGCACCGCTGCAGATAAACCCATTTGCCTTGCTTGTTTGCATATAACATATTACTACAGTGGAATCAGTATTACAATACCACATTATTCATTTAGTCTTAATATTCTGTGATGAAGTTATATTCATGTAAAATAACAGGATTTTCACTAATTCCAAATGAAATAATACACACGGTTTACTGGTACAGAACAATTATTATACATATCCCACTCTCAGGCACAGCTCATATAAAAAGAAAAGAAAAGTCACCATGTTTCTCTGTATTTAACCTGGACTTCATAGCACTGGCAATGCTTTACAAAAAAAAACAACATTTCTGTTATACATTGTGCAACTGCATGAAAACAAGGAAACTTACTACAAAATGCTGCTTTGTAAACGAGAGAAGCTGGATGAGAGCATTGTGAACTCATTCTAATGGCTTTTGTTAATATGTAACTTTGTTCTATGCTTTGAATTGTAAGTGGAGTAATTAATCAGAAGAAAAATGTGTTGCCATATGCTTATTTATGGTTATCAAACTGTTCCTTTACTGATCATCAGAACTTGCCAGCAAATACTGTATGCTTAACACCAACTACTTACGTTGTGAAAGAGGGGTCTTTCAGGTAGCCTAGAATTCAGTGCATCTATCTTTATATCGGGAAGCCTGAACAGATCAGCAATGTAGAACAGAAGGCTCGGCACCATCAGAAAACAGTGAGCTGCTTCAGCTACAAGGAATAAAAATGTTTAAAGGTATATTACTAAGGTTGATGAGTTAAACAGGGGTAACATGCATTGAATTGTAAAGACAACCAAACATTATACCACACAATATACTTCCTCAGAGTTCAATAGTCTTTCTGTTGTAACAATAAAGAACCTCATTCTATGTTGGTAGAGAAACCTATTCATGACATATCCCAGTAGATCCAAGCTGATCTCTGCTTGCACCAAGACCACTCATGGAAAAAAATCATTAAAGCACATTAAGAAATTAATTTCCAGTCTATCATTATGTAAAAGAAAACTGTAGCCGCTCAAATCCTTAGTAGCAAGTGAACAATACCTCTTTGTGCGGTGAGTAAAAGAACGAGTGCCATGGAGGTGCTAAAATTGTTTTTATTTCACATTGTAATATGGTTCCTGGATTTTAACTATGCTTAATAAACTAAAAAGATTTTAACTTGGATGTGCCGGAGACCTTGCTTTTCTATCATTATGTAAAGCTGTACTATGGATGAAATACAACACTTGGTACCATATAAACATTAGAGAGCTATACAATTTGATGTAATCATTCACGTTAACACTGACTATAAGGTATCTTTACTTCAAATCACATTAAAACCTGTAAAAAAAGACCTTTCTATTTAGTAATCACCTAGTGTTAAGTACAAGGTGTTAAAATGACAGGTTTAGGCTTACCAGTTTTGCATAATAGTCATAGCAATTGAAGAAAAAAACAAGCACTTGTAGAAGAGGCTTTCAGCAAAATCTAGCAACTCATTCCTTAGTCTAGGGAAGTGGTCGGCAAAGTGCGGCTCGTGAGCCAATTGCAGCTCTTTAGCCGCCTTGATGTGGCTCGGAGCGCACTGCTGAAGCCATGCCCAAGCCCTGCCCATGACTCTTCTGATTGGCTGTCAGTGGTCATGTGGTCGGGAGAGGGCACGCCTCCTTCCTCCGGAGGTTGTCACCACTGGAGGAGATAGTGAAATGGCTCCCTCCCAAAACAACTTTGCTGACCGCTGGTCTAGGGCTATGCTCAATAACTGAACATGCTCCCAACTGCTGAAATGGATTAAATGTCACTTTTATTTTCTTCAGTAAACTTAATGCAAGGGAGGTCTGAGAGACTGAAAAACTGCAGAAAAGTAGCTTAAACAGCTCTGAGTCAATATCTGCTTAGTAATTGGAATGCTGCACATAAGAAACAGCCTGTACAGAGGTAACAGGGGGAGAGACTACAACTAGCAGACAACTGCTAGTTCTGCTCCAAGTGCTTGTATTTTTTTCTATTGCTATGATTCTTCTGCAAAATCAGTAAGTCCAAACCTGTCACTTTAACACTTGTACTTCAAACTAGGCGGCCAATAAACATAAAGCACTTTTTTTCACATGCTTTTGTCTCTCTTTAATATGAATGTTCCGTATGTATCTGACCTTCTTCATTGCTGTACCTTTCAGCACTTCCAAAGTCTCAAAATCATTGTGACATTAGGACACTGTCCATAAAAAAAAAAATTTGCTAGTCAGGGAATTTGTAGTCACTATCAGATTTTAACTTGGACCCCTCCAGGTGTCCTGATTAACAACTTCTTAGTTCATTTATATATGATACCTGTACAGTTACAGCCAATCATAGGCGTGCGCATAGGGTGTGCTTGGTGTGCCCAGGCACACCATAATGGCAGCACCCAGGATGATACACAGTGTATAAAAGTGACAGTGTGAACCTAGCCTTAAGATTTTTTTTTATTTAGGGGCACACCCTAATAAAATTGCCTGCGCACACCTATGCAGCTAATCATGTGCAGACTAAACTGTACAAAGCAAAAGATAAACAGTTCTACTGTAGACTATATATGGAACTGAAAGTTATTTAGCATATCTGTGTGCATTTATGTTGCTGCTACACCCCCATGCTTTGCTGTGAGGTACTACATGTGAATGAACAGAATTGACTACATAGAAAGAGTGGAAGACAGACATCAACAGATAAATCTTTTAAAGTAAAGAGAAATAGGCAATGATTTATGTGATAAAGATAATAGCCATTCAGAAAGAATGTAGTGGCCAAAGTTCATTTGAAAGTTTCCTTGGTAAATAAAAAGACAATAAAACATGTTTTTGATTAGTTAACCACGGGCTTAAATTTACCAGTGCATAAAACAACAGAGCTCTACCAGACTCTTTGATTTTAGTGCAATAAATGATTATTGCCAATAAAAGAAATAAAAAGCTCTAGATTCTTTTGAGCATGTTCTAAATGTACCCTACTAAATTTTTCCCAGAGTACTACTACTACTACTACTAGCAGAATTGATCAGTGTGGTAGGCATTAATAAAGTTGATAAATGCTTATATGGCTTTATTCAAATAAACTAGACCCTCACATAATCATCAAGGAGATATTCTTAATAGACCTCTTTAAGGCTGGGTTAACATGAGCGTATGATGTGCAGCGCATCATACACTCGAGTGAAGAAAAAAATAAAAATACACTGAGTGTATTTTTCAATTGTACTTACTAGCATCACTGTGAATGCTCCCTTGGCGTTCACATCACTTCCTGCATGTCGCATTTTGGGCGAGGTGTAAATACGCTGGCCAAAATGTGACACACAGCGTTCCGGACCCAGTGTATGCACATCATACGCTTGTGTGTCCGGAACTAGGTAAGTATCGTCTGCTTTCATTGAGCCGTATTTTTTTTTTTTATACACGCATGTATGATGCACTGAGCATCATACGCTCATGTGAACCCAGCCTAAGTGTTCACCAAAGCCTTTGGTTGCTAATCCAATACATCAGCTAACCTGTAATTAGTTAAACATAAAAGCAAATCCTGCTTAGCCCCTCCCACAGCTAAACACCAGGAGTAGGCCATTATTCAATCTGCCTGACTGCTATTGGTTAAGCAATGTGCTGACCTTTTGGCTGCATAAATTAAGCTTGCAATGCAGGAGATTACAGGGGGAAAGTTGACTTGTGCACATGTGCTAAGTAGTAAGTAGGGCAAAAATGTCCGGGGGAGGGTACCTTTTCATGGAAAACTGGCCAGTACACATCACACACATATAATGGTGGAGGAGTTTATCAGTGCTACCTACTCAATCATTCTGCTTCAGATGAAACATCTATTTGGGAGAAATGCTTCTCACTAAGGTATAGTACTGCTTATGTAAAGATTTAATCTGACTATAGATCTCCTTTAAACAGTGCCCTCCAGCAGCAAAAGAATCAGGGCCGGTTCTAGCACTGGGCGATGTGGTCGACTGCCTAGGGCACAATCTATTAGAGGGGCACTGTTGCCCACATCGCCCACCACAAACTTACAGTACCTCCTCCAGCATTCCAGTGCCACTCCTCTGAGCGCTGCTCCACAAAGAGGTTGCATTCCACTTACCACTTTGTGGAGCAGTGTTCAGAGGACGAGTGTCACTAGAATGCTGGAGGAGGTGAGTGGGGGACGCCGGGCGGGTGTGCACCCAGGGGGGCGCGGAGGAGGAGTTCGGCCAGGGCACCCATAGGGCCAGAACTGCCCCTGAAAAGAATCATGCATCTTAATGTTTCCTGAATTCAAATAACCTTAGCTGTTCGAACGCAGCATGCCCAACAGTAGGTATACATAGAAAAATCTGTCTGATGACAGTCATATTGGCAGATGATTGTTACATTTATACCTCATCAATGAACCTGAAAAAACAAAACTTCTGTTGAGTCAGCTGAGGCCTCTATTGATTAGAAGTATAAATCCAGTGTCTGCCAATATCTTCGACTGGTTGGTGTGTGTGGTCATTGCACACACTGGTCCAAAGAATGGATCCATCCAATTGTTGAGAATCAAATTTGAAAATAATGGCCAATATTAATTACTGGTATGTTATCATCATTATTATCATACACTAAACAGATGAGATGTAAACTCATAACAGCAGGTAGGACACTTCTGTTTGTTGTAACTTGTATTCCAATAGTAAATAGTAGTAATAATAGTAAATAATCAGATGCTGAGCCACTGTGCATGTGTTAAAAGGCCCTCACCTATGTCTGTTACTGGGAAACAACAAGATTGTAAGTTCTACAAGGAGAAAAATTAAAGTGAATGGTTACACACTGTAAAGCGCTGCAGAAGATTTCAGTGCTAAATAAATGAATATGAAATCACTTAAAACCATGAGACTGCACCGGCTGATACGGAAACCCCTGTGCATCAAGATCATTTTTTTATCCAAACTCTGCCAAGCTTTAATTACAGAAGCTATTTAGATGTACTAGCACATAACACTTTGCTTCCTTCTATATTTAATTCACACTTTTCTCCATTAGTCACCCAAACTATGCACCTTTCAGCTGAGAGCACAATAAGGTTCTTATCATTGACGTCATCTGGTGCAGAGATTTTTATAGCTTCAGCGGATGAGTGTCCATTTCAGCAGCTTTTGCCTGGATATATTTTGATGAGCCTGCCCATTCAGTAGTAGCAGAGCTGAACCAACAAAATGCTCAGGGGATAAAAGTGGTGTGGGAGGGGGGAAATGCTGAATGCGCTTATAGAAGGATAGTGAGATGCAGTTACAAAAGCTGATATTTTATTTTGCCAAAAATGCACATTCATTAATACAGGACAGAGCAGCCTGGGACTGTTCAGTTACATGTATTTGAAATTGGATATGGTGGAACACAAGCATATAAAAACTGATGAGCCATGAGTATTATGGCTCAGGATACAGCATAAATGTTCTGTGTTCCTAACCATGCACCTCGATAATCAATGTGGTGCACATTAAAGCTTGGTGCATGATGGGAACATCCTAATCCTTATGGGTTGTTTTTTTAATTTCTGCAAAGACACCAAACAAAATTTAGCAAGCTATGAGGATTTTATTGGGAGCACTAAAGAATTATAGGATGTCATGTATATATCCATGGTAATACACAACAGCCCCATAACCAGGGGTGTTGCTAAGTAACGGGGAAATTTGGGACATGTGTCCACAAGTGAGGGTGTCTGTAGGTGCCCTAAGAATCCAGGCCAACTCCAATACAGTGTAGCAAATGTCCCACTCACCTTTTCTCTCCTTAATTTATATTCTTTCCTCTACCTATAGTAACTTTTGTTCCTGCTTTTATTCTTCTCAGTTTTCTTCTCCTTTATTCCTTTCTGCCCCCCAAGATTCCTCATCTTTCCTATGACTAGTACTTGTACAAGTATACTTTCCCTCTGTACCATTTTACTATTATACCATATATCTTTCCTCCTTTCGCTTCCTAATCTCCCCTTTCCTTCTTTTTTTTTTTTCCCCGCTACTGCTCTTTCCCATTTATTTCTGCCTTTGTCTTCTAGGATTCTGCTATGCAATACTCTATTTTCTTCCTTACCTTCTGCTCCTGCTTTGCCCCAATTATCCACCGACCCCCAACATAACAAGGTACCACAGTAGTAGTGTTTTTTTCTTGGAAGTAGGAATCAGAAGAGATGTCCTGCTATTTACACATGTGCAATATAATACAATACTGTGCTTTGAGCTACGTAAATCAGAGAGATACACATGGCTTAAACAAAACACAGTTTAAAGGTGCTGTGTGGATTACAGATGTGTGTGGCTGATAAAGAAGCAATGGACTGTACATCTGAAAGGATGAGCAACATTAAGTAGAAAAAGGTGCAGAAGCTCTGTGTGACTGCTACAGTTGCAGTACAAGGTGAATTACTGCTGTCCTAAATAGCTTTGTCATTCAAGGCACATCAATCATATGGGACCCAGGTGCCAACAGTTAGAGACGTCACTGCCTATAACGTTAAAAAGATTTTGTAGAACTATTTTAAAAAAAAATCTTTTTAAAGGACCAGAAACAACAGAAAGAAAAAATAGCCAACTGCAGAAACTTGAAAATGACAACATTACAGTCTACAAAGAAAGGACTCTAACACGGTTAATGTTATAGCACACTATGCGTTCTTACACAACATCAAACCACTTGAAAACAAAGTCAAACTGCTTTGCTGTATGGGTGACCGGTACAAAATGCACTGCAAGTTTTCCATACGCAGTTTACAGTGAGAAAATAGTTTTAAGCAATTTCTCACAGTATAGACAGCATATGGGAAAACACATTATACCAGGATCATACAAAGAATTCTAAAGGCCACTGTTTACTTCATTTTCTAAGAATTTTGCCATAAAGGTTCCCTACTTCCCCGTTCTCTCCTACAAGGGTCACAGCAGATTTGCTTGTGACCAAAGCCAATACCCTAGGAGGCCTAGCTGCCCTGCCAGTAGTGCTGTGACCCCTCTACAGCCTCAGTGCCCCCCAGGTCCAGGTAAATTACTTACTGTTATCACTGTATCACTGTAGCATTTAGCTTGTTATAAAGGTTGCTACCTGCTATGTGGTATAAATGTAAACTGTTCAAGCAAATAATGTGCTCACTTCCTGGAATTTCATTTTTTTATATTTTCTGATTTTAAAAACCTAGATCTAAAAATTGCAGCAGGCTTTCTACTGAGCATGCAACACACATCATGCCATCAAGAGACATAGGCTTCCAGAAAAAACAATGGACCTCTATGGTACAACTTTAATTAGGGCCTTATTCACAAGAGTCTAAATTTGCCCATTGACTTCACTTTGAGTAAAAATAAGAGTCGCTACACCAATATAGTCACAAATTTACTTCTCCATATTCATGAAGCTGCAGATATATTTGAACAAGGAGACAGAGACTGACACTGTCGCATGCGTAGTGTGGCAAAGTGAATCAAAAAGAAGTAGGATATGAAGTCATTCAGTTTTTCCCAGTGAAGTGCAGTGACATCATGCTCACCATATCCCTAGCTGTATATATGTGAATAATACATCGACTTCTATGTCACCTTGTCCCTAGTTCAAGTAATATTGTAGACAAATTTAGCTGCAATCGCCATTGTCACTTTTGAATAAATAGTCACCTTAGATGCACGTCATCAAGGGAGGACACATTCATGGCATCACGCTCTCCCATATGACTATTAAGAAATGCCGATGCAGGCATCACAGGTAGAGCGGCTGCAGAAGAAAGCGCACCTCAGTGGGACTGCCTGAACCAGGCGCCGTAGAGTCGCCAGCAGGGAAAGAAGATGGAAAGCACTTCTTTACAGGTAAGAAAATGCACTTTGTGGGCAAAATTTAAAAAAAAAAAACAAAAAAAAAAACACACATTTACTAAAAGTTAGTGATTAGCATAAATTAGCAAATGTGTTTGTTTGTTTTTATTTTTTTTTCAATTTTGGTCAGATTGTTCCTTTAAGCATCCAAATTAGTTGCATATTCACTACACAGCAGAGTTTGCTGAACACCCAAATAAGGGTAAGTAGCGAATAAATGTGAATTTACACCTTTCATAATATAAAAGCATTATTCAGGGAGAGGCTCAGTTTGATAAGATGTCACTTACACACTGTATTTGTGTATTTGTGCTGCACTACTGTGTGTGACATATAGAAAAACAGCATTTTCAAACTACCAGTTAGGGTGGCTATCCTCAGGTTGGAGCTCTCCTAGCTGCTGCAACCCAACACAGAAATGACATTTTATGCCATGTGCTAATAAAACAAGCATGAAGGGAACCAATTTGCATACGGCTGGTCATGCAGGGATCCATCGTCCGGCTATACTACTTTCTGTAAGTAACAGAGAGATTCTCTTACCTGTGTCTAACCCGGATACACAAAGCATCACTCTGCATGAGTAGCTTTGGAGCAGGTCCCTTTGCACATAGGGGAGATGTTCAGCCATGTAAAGAAAGGTGCTCATCTCTCCTATTGGTTGGTGTGCCCTGGTGCATTATACCAGATACAAGGATGGCATACTCTGCCACTGTGATCATACTCCATCTGGTATTTCAGATTCTCTTTTGCCCACAGCTGCAACTCCAAGTGCTAGACTACTAAAACCTTCAGATTACTCTTATAACTTCATGTTCCAGATTAACAGAATTCACTGTGTATTTATTTGCCTTGTAATGTTATTATGATAATAAATTAGCAAACATTTTGTAGTATCAGGAATAATATATTCAGACTGTCCAGACTCCAAAAGCAACTTGTGTTGACTTATTGCTGCACTGTTTAAACTGAAAGAGAAAACGTGCAAACCCCAAAATCCCCTTGGTGATAATCCACACTAATGTTTTTCTGCCAAACATCCATTCTCTTCATCTAGAGGATCAGGATGAAACACAATGCTCATTACACTGGAGTTTAGCTCAGCGATGCTAACATTTATAACCACAAGCAGCACGCATCTTTTGTCTGCTATTAGAAATCACTATCCTATTACTCAAAAGCACCGACTGACTAAGTATGCTGGGAGCTGTAGATAAAAATAGTTGACAACAATGTTTTTTTTTTTCCTGTTTTTATTTTGGTAAATCCTGAGAACTAAAACACTGTTGTGTATTTGTTGACTTTGTCACAGTTGCCAGCGGACCCTAATTTTAACATACAGCCTCGAATTTACTTTCCACGATTGTAGAACTGGACAACTGCCGTAGATTTTAATTATGGCAAGAAAGTAATGGCCAGTGCCTAAATTCACTCTGAAAGATATAGTTACTGATCAGTTAAAAACACAATAAAAGGATAATGATCCAATGCAACTGGTATGTTATATATAAAGGATGTATGTGCCTGGTGATGTAATTCACACACCTAATGGAAAATAGTCTCTAGAAAACATTGAAATGCGCTGATGCACAATACTGGAAAACATGGCAAAGATACATTTTCTAGATGGGAATTTGGGATATTACTCAGTTATACAATAAAAACAGCTTTACAATACCATGCCCGTTTTATTTTTTAATTTTAAATGAAAAAATAAAAAGATAAAATTCCACCACCATTAATGCACAACAGGATCTTGTATTGCAATATTTAAAAAATTAGTCATTTTCTAAAGACATCCTTGGAATTAATTCAAGAAAAAAAAAACTTTAGACAGCAGCTTATGTAAAAACCTGCATCACATATGGAAACATTTACACATGTTCTTCTAAAATGGTACAATATGCTTCTTAATATTTACATAGGTTCAGATATTTATTTTGTTAATCAGATGAAAGCCTATACCAGGATATTTCAGCCCAGTTTCCTTGGCAGAACTAAAAGAATGAACGGGCAGGGAGAAGTCTAATCAATTTTAAGTGGATATGAGGGGAATACAGGCAAGAGGTAAGGAAGGGAAAAGTATATCTAGTCCAGAGTTTGTCCTGGAGATAGGTGTGTGCGAGATATATCGTCTAAGATAATATCGTAATCGGCGCATTATCGATATGCAAGCTGTCATTATCGAACGGCTCCACGCCTTTAGAATAGGCTACTGCAGAGTCTTCCAGGAGGCGGGCTATCAGAGTGGCAGCACTTTTAATGAGCTCTGTAACAAAGCCAAGACCCAACTATACACATACATAAATAGAGGCCCACGTGTCAGGCCTAACAGCCACCGAAACACACAGCACCAAGCAAAAACGCCAAAACCAGACAAACCAAGGATTAACCCAAAAACAGCTAATCCAATTTTTTCACTAAATTGAAATA
>WMED01017653.1:0-12939 GCA_019650415.1 Pipa parva | reverse complement strand
ACTTTTGTGCGGGCCGCAGATATGCCTGTAAAGGGCCGCATGTTTGACATGCCTGCTTTATACAACATTTCTCTGTCATCTTCCTTGTCAGCCCGACTCGAGAAAGAATCAAGTCGAGTTGGGCGGGGCTAAACAGATAACTGACATTAAACTTCCTCCAATCACATCCCTTAAATCACGATCTAACAAGGATCTGATTTCTGATTAGAGGAGATATAATGTCAATCATCATTTAGCCCAACTCAACTTGAGAAAGAAAAGTTGGGCTGACAGTGAGAAATGCTATATAAAGGTACATTTTTAAATACATATATATTTTAAAAAATGGGTATTTCAGTAGTAGAACCTAATTTAGTATTCGAGTTTTAGGGTGACAGGTCCACTTTAACATCTCCCTTATTTAAAGGGAAACTTTTGATATTTGTAAGCACTTAGTTACAGTGCAAAGCATTTTATATTGATAATACAGTTACATCTTCTTGAGAAAAATTACATTTTACACCAGTTAGTTCAGCCACTTTGACCATGCATATCCATTAGATCATATCTGATTAGATTTATTGGATGTATTGTGCTTCAGGTACCCTGTACATTCTAATAAGCGCAGTTGGTAGTAAACTGTAAAGTAGAAGTGTTGTAGGTGTTCCATGTTTTCAAAAATGCATGCAATATTTATCAACCAAAAGCATGGCAAACACAACATAAAAATGACTTTTATGCATAATAATTCAGGCGGTTTGTACTTTTTTAATATGTATCCAAAATCACACAGTGTTTTAGTTTATTGTTAATGTTTGTTTCAATGCAGCAAGCACGGCTTGAAAATCCAAGAATCTTCACAGAGCAACTTTCAACATTTGTAACATTCTTTAAACTTTACTGTCTTGTAAATGTTTGCGGAGAAGATAGTAACAGCAATAGCCGATATTAACAATTAACAGATATTAATAACTCAGAAAATGGTTGCTAAAAACAAAACCAAACAATAGATTAGAATTTTTTTGTTGTGCTAAATATTGAGAAGAAAGAAAAAAACAGCAAGAAAGAGTTTTGCCTATAAGTTCCCCTTTAATATTTGGTGCACCTGTACAAATCAATATACTGTACTTTTCTTCTGTGATTAAAGATTTGTATTTTTTTTTTATAAAGTTGTCATTTAAATGTACTATTTTCTGCCTTTGTACAGGTTTCTGATGTCAGGCACTCTGCTGAAAAGCTTACTAGGCTAGACTGATGAACACAACATACTGTATTTTATAATGTTATATCCTCAGGCAGGTTATTGGGAGATTATCACCAAGAAAAAAAATCTTACTTCAATTCTAAAAAGCTAAAGTGCATGAGTTCATGTGATTGTATGAGACTGAGGGGGTAATTCAGGAAAGTCCAAACTTACCTGGAGATCCTTCGATTCACTTTGCAGGGACTGGTATGCGCTCCCTGCTCTCCTGCACGCACAGATCAGTGAACGCTTTAAAGGTACTTCGCCTCACCTTGCGACCACTTGAGTCTCCTCGCGAGACTGGAATACCTTTAAAGCGTTCGCTGATCGCTGCATGCAGGAGAGCAGGAAGCACGTACCAGTCTCTGCGAAGTGAATCAAAGGATCGGAAGGTAAGTTCGGACTTTACTGAATTACCCCGAGTGTGTAAATGTGATTGTGTGAGAGTGAGTGTGTACATGTGATTGTGTGAGAGAGTGCACATGTCTACAGTAGGTATAAGTGTGTATGTGCGTGCATGCACATGTGCAGGTGTATGTGGATGAGTGGATGGGTGTGAATGTGTGTGGGAATGAGTGTGTACCTATGTCTGTGATCATCTTTAAATATGCATTACTATATGTGTTTCACCCCAGCAGATGTTTCATGTGACACAGAATGATTGAGTAGGCAGCACTGATAAACTCCTGTACCAGGAAATGTGTGTGTGATGTGTACTGGCCAGTCACAAGTCAGCTTTCCCTCTGTAATCTCCTGCATTCCAACTTAATTTATGTGGCCAAAAGGTCAGCACACTGCTTAACCAATAGCAGTCAGGCAGCTTTTTCTTCTCACGATGCCTGACTTGCAGAACAGAAAGAGGAGGGGGAGCGGGGGGAAGAAAATGTCAGCTCTCAGGAAAACTAATTAAACAAACTTCAACTATTATTTCTTCCCTAAACCTTTTTTTTAACTCTGTGTGTCAGCAATTGGTTTAGTATAAAGGAGAAAGGAGTGTTATATGTATGTGTGCAGTTATATCAGCACTATAGTGCCCCTTTAAGCATGTGTATGTGCTTTTATATATACATGTCTGTGCATATATGTGTGCGCTGACTGAATGACACATTCAACATTTGCATGACTGTTCCAGTTACTAACTGAGATTAAAATGATTATTTTTATTAAAGACAAAGGGAAATTAACAGCAAAGCAGACTCTCAGATCTCTCTGAATTACTGGCAGTCTGAGGTTGACGAAGGAGGTAAACCCCCCTGTATCTTGTTGTGTCTCTGTTGTGCTTGTCTTACAGAAACAGACCCAGTCTAGTGCAGTCTAGTGACTTTTCCTCATGCAGCTGAGGAATGTTTAAGGTCCATTTAAAACGAAATGTGTGTTTACTTCTTCTGTTTGCAGAATAAATTTCTCTCCCTGTGCAATATCAGTACAGTTCCACAAAAACATCAGTTCTGCCAGATGTGAAACTGGTCCAAGATAACAGACAAATGCTAAATTGCACGCATGCGGAGGTGCAGGAGATGGTATAGTTTCCTATAGTCATGGGTTGAGTTTGTTTTTTATCACTTGAAATTGTCTCCCAGCCATCTCCTCTTGGATAGCTAAGCACCAGCTGAAATTAAATCTCTCTGAAAAAGAATTGATTATATTTCCACCCAAACCTGGATCTACTCCTACCTTCTCCATTCTAGTGGATGGTGCGATCATCAACCCTGTAACCTCTGTTCATTGTCTTGGAGTGACTTTTGACTCTGCCTTTACCTACACTACACACTACACTAAGCACATCTCTACCACTGCTAAAACCTGTTGCTATTTCCCTCGCAACATTGCCAAGATTCGCCCCTTTCTCTTTCAGACCACCTCTAACACCCTCTTGCATACTCTCTTCCTATCCCACTTGGACTACTGCAATGTTCTTCTATCTGGCCTTCCAGCTTCCCACTTTTCTCCGCTCCAGTCTATTCTAAATTCTTCTGCCAGAATTCTCTCCCTCTCTCCTCTGAAGGGACATCCTTTCTCCCAATCTCTCTCTGTTCCTTTGCTCCCTGTAAGAAAAAGAATCATTTACAGTGTACTCCTTTTGACATTTAGGGCACTTCACTCTATTGCTCCCCCTACATTTCCTCACTTGTATGCCTATACATTCCTCGATGTCAACTGCACTTCTCCCAAAGCAACCAGCTTTGCATGCCACACATCAATACTGCCCTTTCTCATCTTAATCCCTTCTCTCATTCTGCCCCATACATCTGGAATTCTATACTCCTTTATGTTTTCTAGGAGCATTCCCTCCGCACTTTTAAAACCAAACTAAAATCTTACCTTATGGAACATCTGCACTGTTTTTTGTAACTATTGTATTATATCCTCAATTACCTATTTATGCTTAATATTTATGTATATGTGTATGTATATATCTCTTTACATCTTTATTTGCTTATTAATTTATTGTATTTATAGACCAGTGTCCCAGTTGTTACAGCTCTTGTTAAAACTCTTGTTAACCTTCTATCTGTGTATGTAAGTTTTCCTCCCACTTAGATTGTAAGCTCTATGGGACAGGGACCTCCATCTTCTTGTGTCAATCACAACCTGGCACTTAAAGTGATTTTATGCTAGTAAGCTAGTCACTTGTATTGTATAATGCACTTTTCCCATTTCTGTCTTATATTTGTATTGCTGAACTGTACAGCGCTGCATAAATTTGTGGCGCTTTATAAATAAAATTATACATACATTTTAAAAGGTTTTACACATATATTTTACAATAAAAGTAGCTACAAAACCTTCTGGTGTACCCCTACTTTATATGCTGTGATTAGAGTCATTAGCTTTACATGCAGCAACACAGTGAAGAATGTTATTCAGTAGACATGCACACTTTTTATGTTTAGCAGTGATTATAAGCCAAAAAGATTCCTTCAGATGATTCAGAAATTGTGAATTAACCAAAAAAACAATGTGGGAAAATGTCACTGTAAACCAAGAAGTGATGTGATCCAGAAAAATCTAGTTTCTTATTAATCACTCTTCACATTTCACACAGTCCATATATGGGAGGAAACTGACCTATGGGGTTCATCATAACAAACAGCTGCAAATGCCCTCCTCCTCTTGTCCAACAGCTTATTCTCAGGAACAGCTGGACTGGGCAGTGCATCATGGGTTGGCTGGTTCTGCACTTCCTCAATAAGATTCAGCTGTCTACTTGGGTCCAACCATGCTCTTTCTGCTTGAATATCAGAGTTCCAACTTAGCGTCACCATAAAATATTACCCTACCCTCCCTCCAGGTTTGTGCCTCTGGATATCATTATACTTGTGTTTCTGAGCTCTGTACACAAAATATCACATTCACCCTACCTATATAAAAGATACCAGGGCTTGTCCTGTTTTGCCCAGCCCTTCAGCATCCATCAAGGACCCACTGTTACTTTTGTCTTCCCATAAAACTCAAATTGGGGAATTTATAAGCAAAGACAATTGTTTTACAGGGGACTAGCAAACCATAGCAGCCAATCAGAATTTAGCTTGCATAATTCTAGCAATCTTGTGCCTGTGAATGCTAGCAGCCAATTGGTTGCAGTGGGTTGTTCTGACAAGGGACACTTTTCTATTCTTATGCTCCTGGACCTACCCTCTGCATTTCATACTGTCAATCAATCCCTACTTGCTCAGATTCTTCATGCACTTGGTGTCCATAATCAAGCTGTGTCTTGACTGACTTCCTACCTTTCTGGTCGCTCCTTCTTTATCTCCTGTGCTATTGACTCTTCTTCTCCGATCCCGCTTAGTGTAGAGGTGCCTCAAGGCTCTGTCCTTGGTCCCCTCCTGTTCTCACTGTACAAGCTTTCCCTGAGTTACGTCACAAGGTTGTTTGGTCTTAAATACTACCTGTATGCAGATGACATCTAAATTTACTTATTTGCCCCTATGCTGACACTTGAAGTCAATACTAAAATCTCTGTCTCCTGGCTATCTCCTCTTGGAAGGGCCGGTGTTGTCTCAAACTAAATCTTGATAAAACTGAACTGATTATTTTTCCACCTAAACCTGGTCCTGCTCCCTCTTTTCCCATCTCCATTGATGATGTCATTATTAACCCTATTACTTTTGACTCTGTTCTTTCCTTCTTTAAAGCACATTGCTACCACTGCTAAAATTGTCGCTTTTTCCTTCATAATGTTGCCAAGATCCGTCTGTTTCTCTCTCAGGCCGCTGCTAACACCCTCATGCGTGGCCTTGTCGTATCCCGCTTGGACTACTACAATACCCTTCTCACAAAGCAACCTTCTTTGGGAACCCCTCAGCAAGACTGCCCATTCTTGTCCTAAACCCTTCTCTCTTGCTGACTTTTTTCTTTGGAATTCTATACCCCTCTACCTCCGCCAAGAGCAACATCTTCAAATCTTAATGTTACCTCTTGGAGCACTCGCACTGGTTTTCATGCTTGGATTTTATATTTATGCAACTATTTATTAAAAATATATTTTTTTAAAATTTATTTTCTTACTTAATTGGCACCCAAATGAACTGTCACTTTATGCTACTGCACTTGTTACCCTCTTTGTGTATGTAAGTCTTCCTCCTATTTAGTTTGTAAGCTCTGTGGGGCAAAGATCTCCATCCTCTTGTTTCAATTATGGCCTTGCACTTAGGGGGTCATTCATTAAAGTCCGAACTGTCACATAAATTTCCATATTTGCATTCTTTTACAACTTCTCCAACCCCGCTTATTCAACAAACTCAGTGATGTGACAAATTTGCAACCAATTCTGATGCTTTCGCCAGTCACAGACTTACAGAGCAATTCAAATTACTTTGCGTGCACGTGCACAGGTAATTAGGTTATTCAGCATGCGGTGGTCTGTCGAAGGGGCGGATTTTGCAGGGTGCACTGCTGAAAATTCACCTGTTTGCCTTTGCCACAAAAGAGTGACAAATTGGGAGGTTGATCTCAGTTATTCATTCAAAAGTAACAATGTCGACTGTGACTAAATTAGTCTACTACTAAACATGAACTAGGCACATGGTGACATATAAAAATAAGTATTATTCACTTATATACAGTTAGTGGGATATTATGAGACTGATGCCACTGCCCTTCACTTGTTGAATTCGTTTCACTCCGCATGAATTTTCATCCTACTTTTGTGCTATTGACTACGTTGCGCTAGGCATGCGACTGCGTCTTACTAATCATATTGACATGAACAGACATGGAGTCTCTATGCATGGCGAGTTTGAACTTTAAAGAATGACCCCCTTAGAGTGATGTATTTTTTTGATTATATGCTTATAATTTACTTCACCAGCTCTTTGTTACGCACTTGACCTTATCTGTATTATAACTGTATTGTTAGATTGTACAGTGCTGTGTAACCTAGTGGCGCTTTATAAATAAAAATATACATACAATATACATACATACCGTGCAATAATTTGGGGCATGGACAGCCTATTAAGGGCATAATCTCATGCCATTGTTGGGGGTGGAACTATGGCTTATACATAGGAACATATAAGAAACATTAGGAAAAATACCCTAGGCTTGCCTGTACTGAGAATAAACATAACACCTAGCATGGATCGTTCTGTCTTAGGCTAACTTTTGTGGTCAGTTCGACCTCCAGCCTCCAGTTCTATACAGTTCAGTATCGGCTTCTGAAAGGAAAGCTAGTTTACAAGCCCCAATTCCAGTCTATGTTTAGCTTCTGCAATAAAATGGAGCAGTGTGCAGAGCGAGAGGAGGGAGGAGGATTAGGATTTCTGTACACTTTCCTCCATAAGCAGTCAGGCAAGGTCATGGCATGTCACCCAACAGAAATTCTTCTACCCTTCAACATTTGTCTGATATCAGCTAGAGGACAAATAGCCCCATTCTAAGTACAAATAGTACATTCCTTTTCGCCTACAAATCTTTATTTTGTCTCTGTTTCCTTCACATCGTCTTTATTTTCTACCTTTCCTTCCAAGTTGTATTTTTTTTTTAAACTTTTTGAATAAAAGAATCCAAGCCTTCTGTTTTGCTTGCCCTTCCAATGAAAACCTGGAAAACGTAGAAGTTTGTCTGCTTCGTGAGCTCATAAAGTCGTTTGCGTGTCTGGAAATGATGGAAATTCAGCTAAAACCTCAAGGCATGCAGACATTTGGTGCAGCATGTCAGGGCTGGAAAAAAAAAATAAAGCAGCTAGTTAATGTAGATGTGCATTGTGCAAGGAAATACATGTGGTCATGGGCAATTCCTACCTATCAGGTAATCCTGTTACTGAAAGCTATTTTATATACTTTGCTTCTGTGTTTGTCAGATACACTGCAGAACCTGTTAGCTGAGGGTGCAGTGAGTGCACATGTCCCCCTAGATTATTCAGTGCAAAGAAAGCTTTAGGGTCAGCATTGGAGAAACAAGGATAGTTTTTATAGAACACTTAAAGAAGGTTAGCTCGGCTTACCCAAAAGGAAGCACGCTCTAATGAGGCCTGTAGTAAGGGCCATAATGGAATAGCGTAGGAACAGGTTGCTAAAGTTGAATGTATGAAAGTTTTGGGGGTATACAACTCCCTTCGTCAGGTGCCGAAGAAAGGCGTGTACCAACCCTCCTCACCCCAAGCTATTGTAATTTGTATACCCGCACCATGGTGGTTGTATAAAAGGATATATTCCTAATTTTTAGTGTTGCCATGCATATGGGACCAGCATAATGCTAATATACATGCACTTCCATCTACTGTATATCTGCTTTAGTCCCTATCTATTAAAGAAAATTTGGCAACTGGTGCGGCACTGCACTGCTGGTATTAAAAGTGCTACAGTGTAAATGTAGGTATGGCTGAGCCATACTCTGGACATTGACATTGTGGTTCTGTTAGTGCTATTAGTGGTGCAAGGCTACACCAAGTGCCAGACTATCTTTAAACTCCAAGTGCTGCAGTGCACGCATTATGCAAAGTGTTATGAAATCTTTACTGATAAAGTAATAACTGGTGCATCATGTTCATGCAATAAATTGTTCACTGTTTTATATAATTTGTGGTGCCATGTATGTTTATTCTGTAACAAAAGGAGTTAAACAACCACCCCCTCCCCCAGCTGGTAATCAAAGACACATATCTTGAAGTGGGAGGTACACTGGGCTGAAGAGGATACATTTGGTGTAAACTGGTTAGAGCAGCCTCTTCATTAAGGCTGGGTTAACACTGGTGGAAATACGCTAGCACATATACGCTGCGCTTAAAGAAAAAACCCGCACTGCAAATCCCTATACTACTTATCTGCTCCGGCCACACTAACATTAAATACGAGTGATCACAAATTGTTCTTGTTGTGTATTTGATGAAAGCACAGATACAAAGGGAAGAATGCGGCCAGATAGGAGGGGGTGCGAACGCCGAGGGAGCATTCAGTGTCGCGTAAGTACAATAGAAAAGTGCGTCCTGAAGATACGTCGGCCTGAATTTGCCAAAGTATTCTCGGGATTCATTTTTTTATAAAAGCGCTTGTGTGAACCCTGCCTAAGGATTGTGGGAGGTTTAGTTTGGGATAGTCACCATTGTGTGACAATAAAGTCTTTGGAAATACAGGGTAAAAGTTTTACTTCATGTGAACTCAAAATGATGTTTTAATAAGATATTTTGTATGAATAAGCCAAATGGAACATTCCACCTCAGATCCAATGAAAACAAAGATAATATCTTTCTCTATAAGGCAGTTAAGTGAACTCCTTTATGAGTGGAGCGTAAGGCATTTAAGGTTACCTTGTACTTATTTATTTATTTTTTTTATCAGTGAATCTCAATGTTTTCCTTCCCAGTAATGTTTTGTTGGACTTTCTGTTAATTGCCAATAAAAGAATATTTCGCCAGAAATAAATCATTCTTAATGATATTATTTGAGAGAGACGCAATTTGAACTTATAATTATTTATCAGAATATCAAAATGCAACATTCTATTGGACATTGTAAAATCCAGGAGAAAACTACTCTGTCAGTTATATTCTACAATTTCCAACATCCCCTGTGAAACGCAAGTGTATATTTAGTTGTTTTTGCACAAAACCTGTGCCTTGGGGTAGTATTACCAGGCTGTTCTTGCTCCCAGTCTCTACCTAGAAATTGCCCAACCTTCCGGCCTCCTTCTTTTCTTGAGTTCCTTTTCATTGGAATGCAGCTGTCACCTGGTAAAGAAGTCCCTCATTGTGTCAATGTCAGATAAAACATTTTTGCAACATGTCTTCATTAATAAAAACGTACCTGCCTAGTGCAATCAGTAGCAATGTGAAATGCTTATTCTCTGTTATGTTTGCAATCCCTCGGACTTAACTAGTCACCTTCTTATGCAAATTTGGGGGAAGGATGTCCCTTCAGCCATGTCAGTATCTTGATGGACACTGCTGATGCCAGCTCCTTTTCTCCCATGTGACACAAGACTCTCGGAAATCAGCATATACACATTAGTTCACAGGCCTACAGGAGTGGGTGAGCATAAGGAACTACTTGCTGTTAAGTAGTATTCTTTCGCTCCAGCAAGCTAGGTCTTCCAGAATCTCCCAAACGGGATAGCACATATTACAAAGTTCCTGCTTCCTTCTGATTTACAGTGTACTATGTATGTATTTATTCATTTATATAATGCTGATATATTACACAGGGCTTTACAGAGTTTCACCATTCACTTCAGTCCCTTCCCCATGGAGCTTACAATCTAGTTTCCCTATTCAGTCACACACACAGGTGTATGTTTTTTTGGATCATCGGAGGAAACTGGAGTGCTTGGAGGAAACCCACGCAGGTGCAGGGAGAACATACTAATGCACATTCACTAGATCCCTCTGGGCGAAATTTATTAAAGTCGAAAAGGCTCATTTTGACCTTTTCGAGTTAATCCCCTGATGATCTCGGCAATTTGGTAAAAATCAATCGATATTTTTTTATCGATTTTTACGACTGAAACTTTTCGATCGATCTCTTTGATGTAAAGGTAGCCATACTTTACATTAGTAGTATATGGCTACCTTTCCATCGAAAAATCCAATCGAAAGTTTCAATCGGTAAAAATCTGTCGAAAAATATCAATCAATTTTTAAACATCCGAGGTCATCAGGGGATTACCTCAAAAAGGTCAAAATCGGCCTCTTCGAGTTTAATAAATTTTTCCCTCAGAGAGTCTAGTTTAACCCTCTAGTTATACCCTCTAGGATCAGTGTGACCTATCAATAGGGTGAATCTTCTACCCTAAATGGTTATTCTGTAGCTATTTATATAATTATTAACTATAGGAAGCTACATGGCAAATTCTATTTCTAGTATTATAATTATTAACTATAGGAAGCTACATGGCAAATTCTATTTCTAGTATTATAAGTTATCATTTCTGAAACCATAAAAACTTTTTTCACAGTTTATCTAACCACTGTATATGGACTCTAAATACAATAGCAAATATTGTTCTTAGTAACTAATATGGACTCTAAACACAAAGGAGAATATTGTTCCTAGTAACGAACAGTGCTGCCAAAAGAGGATCTAGGTGTGTGCTTGTAGCATAATGATAAACAGAAGGATTCAGAAGACAATGCTTCCAATAATAGGCAGTGGATAGGGCATGCTGACTGTAGAATGAATGGGTTATTGCTTTTTTTATATGAATGATATTATCTCAACATTGCAGGACTAACTAAGCCGCTATAGCAGAAACATGAAACTTTTTGAAGATGTGCAATAAATATTCCAAATGTCCTCTTGCCAAGCCAAGCCAAGCCGAGCCAATATTTTAATTTATTTTGAAACACTATGAAATTAGTTTCACAGTTGTAGAATAATTTGAAGAGGTTATCCAAGGTGCCAATAATAATGGTAATGTAGGCACCATTGCCAGAGGATCCTTCCCTTGGAAGATGAAGCTTTCAACGCAGTTTAAAGGACAACGACACCAAAAAAATGCTCTCAATGCCTTAACAATTACTATATAGTCTGTGCTGACAAACATTAATAATGGTGTCTAGAAAGTATATTTAAAAGGGACTTTCTGGGGCACTTTATTCATTTGTATTGTCTAATGCCAGGGCCACAGTGGCTGTTAATCCACCCAGGCATTTATACTTTCTTTTTGCATCATAGATAATAATGAGCCTAATTAAAGATATCGCAGTTGCGTCTTTATAATGAGAATACTTTTGCAGTCGCGACTTTATTATGGGAAAATTGTCACAATCTTTACTTTAAAAAATTGTCATGACTTTGCAATGGGGAAATTGTAGTGGATTTTCTATGGGAATCCGCTGTTTGTGATCGAATCGAATTCGCACCTTAGTGAATAACCCCCTTAGATTGTAAGCTCTATGGGGCATGTACCATCACCCTCTTGTGTCAACCACAACCTAGCTCTTAAAGTGATGTATCCTTGTGATATTATACTCGTAATGTGTAATGCACTTTTCCCATGTCTGTATTATATTTGTATTGCTGAATTGTACAGCGCTGTGTACATTTGTGGCGCTTTATAAATAAAATTATACATATATACATGAGGATGCAGAGTTTGAGAAGCTTCTGGTCTTCATTCTTAAAGCAAGTCATTCTGTTTAAAGGTAAAATCCTCTCAATTTGAGGGGCTGTTTTTATAAAGGGTCCTGGAACTACAGCTCCATCTGACCTCTTGTTAATCTGGCAAAAGAGAAACAATTTTATTTGGTCACGAAGTTTCAAAATCCACTTAAAATGTCTTTTTCTAAGCTATAACTCTTACTAGCGCTGTTTGACAGAGTAGCCCGCTGTTACAGTTGCTTGCAGTATAAGAGATTATCTGTTCTTTTTTCCATCAGGATTGTTGAGTTTATTCATCAAAGTGAGAACGCGACAGTCGAGATGAATTTGCGTCATTTACGATCTCTATGCTCCGACACATGCAAATCTCTATTTCCTGCGTAGTACAGCATAGTCAGTTAAACAGTAGTGGATGCAGAGATCCAAATTTGTTCAAGCAAAGTGAAGTGACACCATCATTACAATGTCACTTTAACTGTATCCAGTCTATTATACATCCCTTTCTGTCACCATATTACTAGGTTATGTTGTCACTTGGTTGCTATATTCTCTTTGTCGTGTGAGTAAATACTCACCTTTTACCATACTGGAGCCCTGCCATCAGTCCCCTTCAGCTCCACTTTGTGAAGTCTAACTGGTAAATTTGGAGCAGTATGCTAGGCTTTATTCAGTGTCCGATTCTCTACCTGAAATCTCTCTAAACTTAATTAGAGTGTCATATTCTTAAGATATAATTAGAAAATACCATTACCTAGAACAGGGGTCCCCAAACTACAGCCCGTGAGCCGCATCCGGCCTGTGAGGCCATTTACCAGACCCCCGTCGCTACTAGGTGTAGAGGCAGCTCCAGGAGGAGGGTGCAATCGTGGTGGTCGCCCCCTCCTTTTCCCTATCGCTACCTACCTAGCATCCGGCCCAGCTCAGGCTTCTGTCTGTGCTCCTCTGTCCCTCCCCCGGCGCATACTAATGATGTTACAATACATCAACAGGAAGCGGTGGAGGAAGAAATGAGAAGCGCTGCAATACTAATGTACAGCAGACTGAGCTGGTACAAGGTAGGGAGGTGGGAGGCGAGCACCAGGATAGCGCCCCCCCTTCAGAGGACATGCAGTAAGAGGGGGTTGTGGGACAGGCAGCACAGTGTGAGATGGGGGTTGTGGGGAAAGCAGCACAGTG
>WMED01017652.1:0-12939 GCA_019650415.1 Pipa parva | reverse complement strand
CCTCCTCTCTCTGCCCGACTACACCATACTGCAAATGTGTCAGCGATCGTCGCTGCCCAATTGTTCGCCAAGTGTATTCGCATCTTTATTAGTGTGCGAAGAAAAGCAAAGTTGCGACTATTTTGACTCAACAAATTGATTTGTATCAATATTATTTTTGAATTAACTTCATGGCGCCTTGAAGTGGTGAAGTAAAATAGATAATAGACTCATCAATTTGTAGGATTTTCAATGTAATTAGACATTCCCGTGCACGCGCACACAAAATATTGCTAACTTCTCTTGTGTTCGCGACTGGCGCAGTCGCCAGAACTGGTTGCACTACTTCGCACAATGTTGAATTCCCCCCCTAAAACTACAGCATTAACAACTAAAACTCAAGCATAAACAACTACAACTAAAGCATAACAACTACAACTAAAGCATAAACAACTACAACTAAAGCATAAACAACTACAACTAAAGCATAACAACTACAACTAAAACTAAAGAATAAACAACTACAACCAAATCATAAGCAACTAAAACTAAAGCATAAAACAAATACTGTACACAAACAAATTGTTCAAGCTCTCCTAAAAAATCAGATCCTCTGATATATGCTTAATTCAAGTATAAGAGCTTTATAGAAATGAAACAAATCAAAATGTATTTATTATGTAGAAAATACTAGTAACTTCAATGCTATACAGCATATATTTACATATATGTGAGATTCCTTATTTTTTTCTGTGGTATCTTACCAGATATACAACTCTGATAGGGTCCCTGACTACTCTCATTGTCAACCTACTTTATTAGGATCAATCCATTTACTTTTTCTCTCCAATATTTTCCCAATTTCTTCATCATGTTTACATTAGTTATTGTCAGGAAACTTACCTCAATCCTGGCTCCCTCGGTGCGGTGTTTGGGCCGCGGCTCTTCTGTGCGCATCTCCTCCTCATGATTGTGCGTGCACGTCTCGACGCGCGCTTATGACGTGGCCGCGTTGTGATCATGTGCACGGCCGCATAGCTATATAAGGACGCTCTCCTTAGACTCCGCACCTAGGGATTAGCTAGTGCCAAGACCCTTGTGGCACCTGACTGCTTGTCTCCTTCTCTCCCATTTCATTAGTCGGATCCTCACCGTTATACTAGTACATTTTCTAGACATATGCCGTAATATGCCTTCCTTGACATATGAAATTACATGTGAGCTTCTTCAGAAGTATTTTCTTTCCACTGCTGCAATATTGCAGAATATTCCTCTATCAACAATTGTTTTGCTTTTTAGAAACAGCTTCACAACATCCAACTATCTCTACTTAGCAGTTTAGTATCTGTTCTGTTTGGTCTCAAAGCAGTAATTTGGTCTCTGTAATCAGTTAATTGCCTGCTGATTTTCACTTGTAGAAATATATAATCACTTACTATGGGGATTAACTTCTTAAGTATCTTTAGTCTTTCTATAAAAGTCACTATATTGATGATTACACTCTTACTCATTGGGTTATTTTTCATCTTCCCTTTGCTTTCCAAACCTGTCTAAGCTCTCTACACCAACAGAATTTATACTTTGGAGCTAGCTTTAAACAGATCTCAACATGCAAATACAGTGCTCTTCTTAGTTCAAGTCCTTTATAAGATTGGCTGAACCATTTTAAAAGTAATAAAAATGACCCCAGTAGTAGAAAGCAAAGAATCATAAACAGTGGAAGGTAAAGGGGAAAAGGCTGTTCCAGCCAATTAAACCTGATAAAATCAGTTTGAATGTTGAATGATTTGAAGAGATCAAGCAAGAGCAAAGAGACTATTATTAATTTTGTCAAAATAATTTGTCTGACATATGTGATGTAAAGTAGGTAAAATTTACTGATATTAATTTTAAATAAAGTGTAAATTGTCACATAGTTGAATGGATTTACAACTGTCAGATTTATCATGCATTGAATTTGCCAAGGCATACTGTGGGATTTATAGTAGGGTTCTTGTTTGGTGTAAGATGGCATTTCACTCTAAAGACATTAAATTGGGGGTTATTCACTAAAGTCCGAATTGTTGCGTGTATAGGTGCGAATTCGGCAGATAAAGACAGTCACAATAAGCTGCTACTGTCACAGTTGCATCTTTATAATGAGAATATTGTCGCAGTCGCAACTTTATTATGGGAAAATTGTCGCGACTTTACAATGGGGAAATTGTAGAAGATTTGCTATGGGAATCCGCTGTTTGCGAATTCGACAGTAGAATTCGCACCTTAGTGAATAACCCCCTTAACCATCATGTAAAGTTACAACATGATCTAGAACTTTTCTGGCATTTAAAAATATGTAAAAACACTGGTTTTACTGTAGTGTAAGTGACTATTCTCTGGTGGTAAAACCAGTGACAAACATGTGACAAAATAGTGACCTTGTTCTTTCTTATTATAATTCATGCTTTTTGCTAATAAATATGCCATGTAATTAATATGCAGAGTTGCCTATAAAACACTGAATTGTTTGAATTGTGTGAATTGTTTCAAAAGTGTCACAAACTTATTTCAGGAGGCAAATTCACTCTTTGATAAATAACCCCTTAGATTTCAGAGTGAGTACATTCTAATTTTGCATAAAGTTTTTTTTTTTGTGATTTTTAAGTCATATGTTTGAAAAACACACAAGATTCCATTGGTAAGGTGGAAAGTATTAGTTATCATTATAAATAGCAATAAACAATGCAGATCAAGATCTGGAGAGAGCAAGAATCGCTGTTAAATTTTATAAAACATTGGTAAAGTTTTATACTTCGTTTCTGAGAAATGCTAAATAGGCTTGTACTTTTTTTAAGTATTACTATCTACACTGATAAACTCTAAGCCTAATTATTAAACAAAATTAACTCTTATTGGTTTAATAAACAACATCATAATAAAGTGGAATAAAGTGAGAATGGTCATTAAAGGGGTTGAAAAGTAAATTTAAATGTTTCTTTATTTTTCCTAAAAATAAATATTTTTCTAGTGTATTGTTAATGTTTGTTCTTTTGATTTTTTGGCTATTACTTATATTATTATTTTATTTTGCATAAAATTATTCACCCATGATACAGTTTTTGTAACACTTCACATTTGAGACATTGGGGTTTACTCATGAAAGCCCATAAAGGTTAGAATTTTTTCTATTGGCTACCTCCCATATTTTGCATATTCATAGGACTCTGCGATGTGGTAAATATGCAACCAATTTGGGCCCTTAAGATTTTTGCAAATTATGGATCTCTTCGCATCACTTTGTGTGCACCGGCATAGGTAAGCATTGAAGTCTTCAAATTTGGCAAGGCCTACTGCTCCAAATTCACCAGTTTTTCTTTGCCAGATCAAAGTGTCCTGATGACAGGGCTCCTACTGTCTGATTGATTATGCCATACTACACAATCAACCTCATCCAATGCTGTATGTTTCTTCCCTATGACCTTCCACCACTTAGTGAATGAATAGAGAGACTTTTTGATCGAGTTTTTCGATCGGATTTTTTGATGGAAAGGTAGGCATACTGCTAATGTAAAGTATGGCTACCTTTTCATAAAAAAAAATCTGGTAAAAATCGATCAGAATCTATCGATCAATTTTTACCAATCAGACAGCCGAGATCTCGCCGGATAAACTCAAAAAGCCCCATTGCTGTTACCTTAATAAAAGCAAGTTTTTAGTCTTAAAGCATGGGCTTAAATCCTGAAAGCAGTTGTTGCAAAATCAAGTTTCACAAAGGTAATATAGCATATACAACTACGGAGCAACTAAGTAATCTAGTGTCATGACCCATGGATGCATATCAGGTTTAAATTTTATTCACATACAGGTAAAGAATTAATGATCATTATGACTTAGAGGTAATTTCTAGTGGGGGAGGGTAATTATACTTACTGAACACCTCCTTCATTCTATTGCTGGCTCCTTCTTCAAGATTTCACCAATCTTAATATCTTCTCTTGTAGCCTCTTCACTTCCTGCTTCCTCTTCAACATCACTAATTGAGCAAGCGCAGAAGGAAGAGGAAGAGGAGGCGTAACCCTAAAAAAGGATCATGATGATGAAAGAGAAGAAATACAAGATGAAGTGAATTCTTGAAGCAGGAATCAGTGCTGGAGTGAAGGAAGTGAACAGTAATATAATTACCCTCCTCCACTAAAATGTACCCCAAGTCCTAATGAGCAGGAACAGGCTTTAACAGTTATTTGATGCCTACCACTCTTGGTTTTGTAGGATAAAAATACACTTGGGATGTCATTATTGAAAATCTACATATATTATTGATTGAAATCAAGGTAAATAGTGGATTCCTGATGCACTCAGATCCTAATTATCCAGAGCTCTGCCTAGGGCAAGTTTGAAGAGCTGTTCATACTACTTAGTATTAACTAAATGAATCAATGTACAGTAAGTTGCTTTAATGTTACAAGATATATTATGATTTCTGTTTGGATTTGAGCAGTGTCAAGATTTTTCCATCACTCTAGGGAAGCCACTTTGGTGCTGGAATCATGCAACTGAGATGTCCACATTCCCAGCCTAAAGAAAGTAATAGTAAAGATTGCTCAACCAGAGGGTTAGCCTGTTTAATAGTGGAAGGTTAGAATTAATTGCATTTTGCATGGCTGTACAATAAAGGAAGCCTGATAAATACTCCACTGTTTGTTCAAACATTTCACTGCTTCATGAATGGTGTAACCCCCTGTAAAAAAATAAAATAAAACTAGTTGTACATTTTGGAGTATTGCTTTAAGGATACCATGGGGACCTCCCAGCTCATTTATTATATTACAAAGACAGGGTTTTAATTCAACTATAAAGAAATTGCAATCCTAGAAGCCACATTTATTATGTCAAATGAACGTTAAACTGATTACAGGCTATCCATTATCAGTTTTACATAAATCTTAAACAGAAGTAGTCTAGTGCATTTCCTGTAGTTTAACTAAATACTGAGGTACAGTATAAACAGTATAAATTAGATAATTAAATATTCTTAATAACAACATCAGATGTATGTGAATTGCATGGGAATGATGTTCAAAAATGTTAAATTGTACAATGTGCTGGCTAAGGTTTACATAACATAGATATAGGAACACAAATACACAGAAAAGAAATTACTAACGTGCCTTTTCTTTGATGACTAAATTTTTATTTCATTTTTTTTACAGAGCATGGTTGACCTTCAACCGATCGTACAGAAACTAATATTTGAAGATTTTGGGCATTGAATAAAAAAAAAATCCCCTGGCTTAAAACGCAATATGCCCTTTGTAACCTACCCAGAGAAAAAAAAATGTATTACTAGTTTTATTTTACTAAAACCACAAGACATCTTGAAACACATTAAACATAACATCTAAAGAAGCTTAATAAGCTAAGAAAAAAATTTCATCTGAAAACATAATTTTTTTTGTGTGACCACTGAGTGACCATGATATAATAGTGAACAGTTGGATGTGGGTTTACCAAAAAATATCAACATTTACAGACAAATAAATTAACAGCAAATCATTATAGTTATAATCATTATTATTTCCAAGATCACTGTCAAAAAAGCTAGAAATCTTTTTCCTGTAAATCATTTATGCTAAAGAGTTTTAAAATATATATTTTTTTAACCTAAATTGGAAGAAAGACACTAAATAGAGATTGTTTGCGCCACATCCTGTGGTCTGAGGAAAGTATTAAGTTGATTATTAAAAAAAAATAGATTAGGGGAATATTGCACTTGACATTCTTGTTAAAGCACTGGATATACATTTTTAATAATTAGCCCTGTTTCTAGAGCTGGGGGAAGCAGGAAGTCTCCAGGGACAGCACCCAGCCCACCCACTACTACCTTGCCCCTGAGGGGGTTATTGGCTAAAGTCTGAATTGTTGCATAAAGGTGTGAATTCACCAGCTAAAGGCATTTGCAATAGACTGTTACTCTCGCAGTTGCAGCGTTATAACGAGAATATTTTCGCAGCCGTGACTTACTATGGAAATATTGTCGCAACTTTAAAATTTGCCAGCTAAGGAAGCTCACAATAGACTGTTACTGTCACGACTTCATTATGAGAATATTGTCACTTTTGCTACTTTAAATTTGCCGTGGTCATGGATTTGCTATGGGAATCCACTGTTTGAGAATTCTATAGTCAAATTATCACTTTAGTCAATAACCTCCTGACTGTTCTCCCCACCAGTGCCCTGCCACTTTCCACCCTCCTGTCACTTCCTGGTCACTGAGCACTGTCCCACCACCCCAGCTTATCTTCTGCTACTCAGCCATCCATAGCAAAATCAAGTTAGGGAGGTTTAGATGGGTGTGTGGGTAGCTGACATTTTGCTTAAACCAATAAGTACTTTCCTTTAACTGGTTCATTGTTTTTAAGATATAAAATTTAATATTCTTTTTTTTAACCATTTAATGCTACAAAGAACGTCTAGTAAAATAACAGATGTGCCTAAAATGAAACATTATTATTATGGATAAATATTGTGGAGAGGATAAGTAACAGGATCCCCATGTTTTTGGTTGATGATGGTTCACTTCAAACAGCCAAGCAAACATGGAAACACAGTTCAGCCATTTCAGATACAACTAGCTCTCAGCTAGATTCATTTAGCAGAATGCAGGTGAATATAAACAACACAAAATGAAAAGCAAAAGTCCTAGTCAGCTTTACACATACAGTGAAACTCTCCCATAGTTCCAGAGAGACAAATTTCCATCAGTGGTTTGCAAAACAAATAAATGTCACAGAGAGAGACAGTTGTCACACAAGGTCACTATCCCCTGGCTGAGAGAGAGACACAGGTACTCACACCTTTTACTTTCCCCCAGAAGAGATCCCAGCTGCAGCCTAACAAATTAACTAAATTAGTTTAAATGCCAGAAAACCCAGACAAGCATTAGGAATGGAGGAACCACCCACTCTCCTCCATTGACCCTGTAAACTAGCTTTTAATTATGTTGGGTGTATAGGGAAAATACTAAACCTCCTCTGGAGTTTAATACACATAGGGAGAAATCTGGGTGAAACAGAGACATCTTCCACATGCAGACCAGTATTTCTCTCACAATATTGTGTATGTAAGTCTTCCTCACACTTAGATTGTAAGCTCTATGGGGGAGGAACCTCCATCCTCTTGTGTCAATCTCAACCTGGCACTTAAAGTAATTTTATGCTTGTAAGTTACTCACTTGTAATTTGCAATGCACTTTTCCCATGTCTGTCATATATTTGTATTGCTGAATTGTACAGTGCTGCGTAAATTTGTGGTGCTTTATAAATAAAATTATACATACTGTACGTACAATACATACAAGAAAAAAAAGAGATATTGCACTGTTTTTCAAATTCATAGCTTCAGTGACAAAAGTAAAAAGTGTTGCTTAGAAAGAATTGGAACTATAGTCCAGAAGATACAGGAGAGAACAAGCAACAGTATTTCAAGGTAATGAAGGATTGTGGGCTAACGCATCAAAGTGAACAGAAGAGGACATCTGATACAGAATGGATTACACTGATTTGGTATGATTAAATTATATTATTAGTACTTACTTTAATCCTGTCTGTCAGTTCGGGCTAGACCATTATTCTAAATGACAGTGTATGAAATTTCCTTACATTATCAAATAATCTTTGTCACCTATTCTTTGCAGCAACCACAGATCATTGCAATAACTCCCATACTAAAGGGGACATTCATTAAAGTGTGAATTCACCTCACATAGTTCACATCTGTTCCTGTCACTACAATCAGAAAGATGCAAATTTATTTGTTATTCATGGAGCAGCAGACAGCATCAGATGCAGTTGCATGTTTAGTGCGGTGTAGTCAGTTGCACAATAGTAAGATGAGAAGTCATGTGGAGTGAGGTGAATTCCTCCAGTGAAGGGCAGTGATGTCAGTCTCATCATATCCCACTAACTGTATGTAAGTGAAAAATACTTATTTTTATATGTCATCTTGTGCCTAGTTCATGTTTAGTAGTAGACTAATTTAGTCACAGTCACCATTGCTACCTTTGAATGAATAGTCACCTTACACAACACTGGAGCCCTACCATCAACCCCTCACTCTGATCTGGTGAAGGCAAACAGGTGAATTCAGAGCAGTACAACTTGCAGAATCCCCTCCTTTGACAGACTCTGTCGCATGCTAAATAGCTGAATTACCTGTGCACGTGCATGCAAAGTGATGTGAAGGGCTCTGTAAGTCTGCGACTGGAGTAAGCGACATAATTGATTGCGAATTTGTCACATGGTAGAGTTCGTTGCTTAAGCAGGGTTACTTATTAAATGTGAACAATGCAGGTAGGCAATACTGCATATTAGCAGCAAGTATTTTTACACTGATTCCTTCTCTGCTATCATGAATTGCCCCAATCATCTCCAGCAGCAATAAAGAAATTTCATGATGTCAGAATAACAGATATTGCGAACTATCTAAATGCCCCCTTTGCATGCTAAATTGAGGATGTTAAAAAAAGACCTCTACCAGGACATCAGGAAAAAAATTAGAGAAATATTTGTCAGTTGTGGAGGACTCAACATATTATTGATCTTGGCGACATTTTTACAGTATTAAAGGCCCATTTTATAATGAATTGCTATATAATTATTTCCCACTTCAACAATGTGCACTAATTTTTTTTGACCCTTGTAAAATGGTCTGGGTGAAAATAGTCTGTCAAATAATACTAATTCTAAAATTAATACAGGTAAAAAATATGTATATATATATTTAACATACCTTCAGGTGACATTTCAGGAACAGTAGCAAAGTAAGGTCCGTTGACAAATTTTGGTTCATTGTCATTAATATCTTGAATTTTTATAATGAATTCAGATTCGGCTTCAACAGGAACTCCAGTGAAAGTATTTATTGCTTGAGCTCTTAAGGTATATGATGACTTTTCCTCTCGGTCAAGTTTTTTTAGAAGATAGATTTCTCCTGTTCTTTCATCAATTGTGAAAATGGTTTTTGCACCATCTCCTGATAAAATATATTTAAATGATCCATCTTGCTTGTCCAAATCAGATTTGAGCTATTTAGGGAAACAAAAATGACATTTAAAACAAAAAAGGTATTATCCATGGGGACTAGTATCATTATACTTTAGACACTAGGATGAGTTTAAGAATGTTTATCCAGGAGGTCATGGTTGATTGGAAATTAGGTTAAATTTAAAAGTATATATCAGCGTTTGTAAGCATTGGTATTTATTATAGTACTGTTATTGTACCGTTATTATAGCACCCTGAAACAATGCCATTTAAGTAGGCTACCAATGGCAACCATTCATTTAAGTCCAGGATACATGGCCTCAAGAACTTTCCATCTTCTTGATTAATGCTGCCTTCACCAACTCTGTCTCAGTCTGGACCAGTTTGTTCTTCCACAAGATGTTGAGAAACATCAAAATAGCATTTTCTAAATTTTAAAACAACAGCAAAAAACATTACACTTTAAAGATCACCTGTCCTACATTTCACAAACGTACAAAACCATATATAACACCATCTATGACATGGCCTCCAATGATTAAAGCAAGTTTTAACAAACAAATCATGCCTATCAATAGTTAGTACATGGCTAATGACAAAAGCTGTAGGAAACCAACAATGGCTCCTCTTACTGCATAGCAAGTTTCACATGTATCGGCCAGCAACAATGTCACACAAAGCACTTCACTACAAATTCCAGGCAATAACTAGAAATACTAGATGCAAGCATTCTATTATCTGCTACATCAAGGTTACAAGTTTATGTTTTCTCAAATAAATTATATTAAAATAAAATCTCCCCAAGCTATTTACACATTTTAACTGACATTACAATTTTAGCGAATGCAACAGTATTAAAATACACAGAAAAATAGATATGCCGTGTGAAGTTTTAGTGTATAAAACAAAATAATACAGCAACTTGGTTCTAAAAAACAAATCTTAAAGCAACATTTAATTACATTTGAGAACTATACCCTATGGGTTCAATTAAGTGTTCCACTTAACATATCATTTTTAATTCATGTCTCATAAAGTGGGGCAGGATCATGCACAAAGAGATTATCTATTAACAAACATAAGCATACAGGAAATAATATTTACTTTTAAGTACATTTTTAGGTGGGTTTATGATTACTGTGTAAATATCTTTACAATACTGAATCTTGTACTCAATCTTTTATTTTGAAGTTTAAAGGGGGTTATTCACTAAGGTGGGAATTTGACTGTCAAACTCTCAAACAGTGGATTCCCATAGCAAATCCTCGACCGTGACAATTTCCCTATTGTAAAGTCAAAACTGCAACAATTTTTAAAGTTGCGACTGCGACAAATTTCCTTAGTAAAGTCGCAACTGCGACAACATACTCATTATAAAGACGTGACTGCGACAGTTGCAGTCTATTGCGATTGTCTTCACACCGAATTCATACACAACAATTCAGGGGTTAATTCACTAAAGTCCGAATTGTTGCGTAAATGTGTGAATTCACCAGCTAAAGACAGTCGCAATAGACTGCTACTGATGCAGTCGCGTCTTTATAATGACAATATTGTAACAGTCGCAATTTACTATGGAAAATTGTTGCAATTGCAACTTTAAAAATTGTCTTGCTAAGATAAGGAAAACAGTAAAATGGTTTAATAATATAATAATTATAAAAGTATTTAATAATCAACAAGAAGAAGAAGAATATGTAGAGGAACTGAGATAATTGTTGGATGCAGTGTTATCAGCTAATAGAAAATGTAAAATGTGTTTATATCACTAGATATACATATATACACTAACATATTATTTTCAAACGTTATCTTAACCTAACTCATGCTGGAAAACATTCTGTTTGTTTATTTCTATTTTTTTGGACTTTTCATTTTAATCAATGAATATTATCTTATCCCGATCTTTCCCATTAGCTTCAAGGTTGACAGTTAAAAGGATTTTGTTCAGCGGAAAACTTGTCATCACGTCAAAAGACTAAAGTAAATGCATCGCTGAATACAGTATAGTTCACTTAAAATTGCTATGTCTGAACATTTTATAGTGATTTTTTTTTTAATGTTAGCTGCTTTTAGGGGGTAATTCACTAAGCTCCGGAGTGAGCTGCGTACTGTTCGCCTCACTTCGGAGCTTAGTGAATTACCCCCTTAATCTTTTCTTGTTTAATAAAGCAGTCTAAACAATTAAAAATAGGCAATAGCAGTAAACAAAATACTGATATCTGTAGTGCATTGCTGAAAGCATTGGGTTCAGTACAAAGAATTATTTCTCAGAAAGTTTCAAGTTTGGTGAATGGATGCTAAAGTGGCCTGTTAAAAGGAAGGTTTTTAACAAAGAATTTTCTTTGTCAGAAAGGCTTTTTTACATCCACTGGATAACATTTTATTCCCTTAACCATTAAGACCAAGTTTATTCTGACTCATACAGCCTGTATTTTAACATACATTTCATTTAATGTAAAAAAAAAAAAGAAAAAAATCTACTTATTTAATTAAATTATATCATTTTAAATCTCTCTCTATCCCTTTACACGTAATCTACACTTTTCTGACTTTTGTACAGTTATCTAATCATAACCCCGGCTTAATTTGTTTGATTTTTTTTTTATTTCGGCAATATACATACAGAAGTATTCTGCCAATATGCCTATTAATTATTTTGATACTGCTCACAAATGAATACAGAGAAATTTGCTACAGTTTTGCTAAATCAAACATCTGTACTATGAAAACAACACAAGTACTCAGTGCAATAAATCTTGTGCTTCAGCACAGCAGTGCATGCTCATAAAATCCACAACACAGAAAAGGCTGTAAAAAAAACTTAAATAAGCACAGTTACATACAACCAACCATAGAAAATAACACATCCTTAATGCAACAGTCTGGAAACAGAATATGGTCAATGAACATCCATTTGCAGGTCTCAGATAACAGTGACAAATGTGATAAAACACTGCACCCAAATCACATGCCTTGTACAAGGTAATAACTCAACAACCTGATGGAAACAGATGTATTAGGCAAAGTCCTCAATGAAAGCCTAAAACAAAAATTAACAAATGAGACAATCTGGTGTTCCGATACTAAATTATTCCACTACTACTACATTTACCTGTACTTTTACAGCAGCCTCAGTTCTTATGGGTCAACCTTCACTGTATTTTGGCCTAAAGTACCCCAGATAATGGGTAAATGGTATCCTTGTTTTTTATTTGTAAAACTATTGATACCAGTATACTAAAATTGCCATTTCCACATCTCTTCTTGGGCAGATTACAAGTTAGATTTTATATTTTAGACCTGGAGCAGGTCTCCACATAGATGAAGAAGTCTGTATACTGCAATGCTCAACATTGCAACAAGCTATCCCAGTGTAAGAGATGTAAATGTTGCAGCACTCACCAGAGAATAAAACACATTTCTGTTGTTAGTGAGGAAACACTGATTTATTGTTCCCTTATAAGGCATGTCTATTGGGAACATTTAATGCACTACACCAGTAGGTGGAACCATTGTTCTTGTTTCAGGTGGGGTCTTCCTTATTAGTTACACCAGTTCCCCTCAGTGTGTAAGACTGTCCACCATTTTGTTGCAGGGAAGGGATCAAGTTCTCAAAGTAGGATAAACATTATAAACTGTTAAAACAGAGTTAATTGCTGTTATATATTGTTTAATAGAAGCAGACTTGTGTGTCAGACTAATCCCAGACAATGCTAGTCAAGTATAATGATGTATTTATATGCTGAACTGTTAGTAAGTTATTTACAAGTGTGATCCTAGACATGCTGAACTGCTAGTAATATATATACTAAGATAGTTGCTAGTGAATGTATGTAGTATATAGAACAGGAGTGCTTTTTTTGTAAAAAAATATTTTCTGGTACACATTAATTAATTCCTCTGCTCCCACACTTGCCACCCCTGCAACCCCCCTCCC